>QQSS02010012.1:0-19751 GCA_003687565.2 Craspedacusta sowerbii | reverse complement strand
AACCGAATTAATACCGAAACTGTAAATTGACTTACGGCCGTAACCGAAACATCGCAAAAATCACGGTTTCGGCGCCGAAACCGAAACTGAAACCGAACTTCGGTCGACCTCTAGTGTCAAGTAGGGTGGTATGATGGGTGGCAAAGGCACTGCATTCGAGCAAGAAGTGGGTCGTATCCTCAATACCGTCGTAGGAAGCAGTTTGGGTCCTTAACATCTGCAAAATTATGAAGATATTTATGTGCACGCAGGGCACTAAGCCTAAGTCTTAGTTGGGTTAAAAACCGATGGCCTGCTGGATGATGGATATTGTACATAGATTTTCTCAAAGGACGCACTATTCGGATCACTTGATTTTTGAAGCTTGTGTACGTTGCGGATTCAAGAAGCGATTTGTCTAAGTTAGTCCAGTCAGAGATTACGACCAGGAAGAACGACGCTTTAAACTTTAGGGTACGGCAATCGTAGCTTATGTAATCCAGTGTTCTCCTGAGTCTGTACCTCATGCATCTACCTGGAACCAAAGTGAGCAAGTATGCAGGTGCCACTTTTTGAATGATTCTCCAGAATAAGAGAAGTCTACTATAGCAGCGCCTTTCCGCCAGCGTTTCCCATCCTGAATCTTCATATAATTTTTCAGCTGCGGTGCCTTTCTAGGCACCCGATATAGCTAAGCCAAATATCTCCTGGCCCTAGGGGTGAACCCATTGCAACCCCGTCAATTTGATCAAAAATGTTACCATTAAACAGAAAACGAGTTTGAGACGTTGCGAACTTAAGCAGTTTTTTGAGTTGAGTTTTACTAATTTTAAACCCAGGATTATTTTTCGAGAATTTTGTTAACAGCAATATCGATAGTTTCACGCAGAGGTATTTTAGTGAACAAATTACAAACATCAAAACAAACCATAAACTTACCTTTAAAACTTACCTTATTAATCTCGCGTACGAAAGTGAATGTGTCTTTAGTGGAGAGAACTTGAGGGACGTAAGGGGAAAGATCCTCAGACAAAAACTTAGATAATTTGTAATTATACGTGGAACAATAAGATATGATAGGGCGAAAGGAAGGCATACTAGTGAAGGACTTACGCATTTTAGGCAAACCATAAATACGCGCGGGATAGGAACCACTTGGAAACACAGCAAGCACTTCTCTATTTTCATTAGAATGTTCGCTTTCTGAAAGAAAGGAACTATCTGAAAGAACGCAATTTTTGCACTGTAAGACTTCGATTGCTTTTTGAACAAGCCAGATTCTTGATGAAACAAATAGCACCGGAAAAACTCGCTCATTCGTTGGTAGCCTGAAACCCGCTGTCTCAGCATCTGCTTCTGTAATGCCCGCGCCAATTCCAAAACTGTGTGCTTGTCTGACGTGGTGAGTTATAGGCTCAAATTTTCAGGGACTTGATAGTTGACCTTCAGTTCTTGATACCTGACTTTCAGTAGTTTACGCGTAACAGTATTACTAGTATTTTACACTAGAAAATACCTCACAAAGTATAGGTTTTAGCAATTTTCAGAAGTGTAGGATCTCAGTCATTCGAGAGTTCAATTCTTACCAATGGAAAGTCGGCCACTGAATGACAATGAACCTCTTCAACTCATTCTTGCACATGATTTAGACTTTTATTTATTCGGCAACAATGCAAAATATCTTGGACGACCTCTGATGCGAAGTCTCTATATACCGGATAATACATAGATGATACTTTATGAGTTACTGAGAGGCTGAACGATTAAAAACGTGGCTATGAGATTTAATATTGTTTTTTCAAGCTTAAGAAAAGAGCTAAAACAATATTTTATTGGAAATAATGAGGTGTGAAGTCGGAGATTGTTTCTCTGGGACACAAAAAAGAATTCAGAACTAAAAAAAACTGTTCTTGTAGATAGATCTTACGTGTACTGCCACTGTTTCGACTAAAGGTTTCCACCTTATGCCAACTCGACTCACCGAAAACAAGGTGATTCACTGGTAACTCACTATCTGCCGTCAATCTTTATTAAGAGAAACAGTAGACAATCAATAAATCAATAAGCTCGGTAAACAATCAATAAATCCATAAATACAGCGAACAATCAATCAATAAAATAATCGAACAAGCGACCAATCAAGTAATCTATAAACACTACCAAACTTGTAAGCAAAATCCCAAATAAATATAATCGTCTCGAATTTCAAAGAAATATTCTTACCTCGTACGTGTCTCGGTGGATCAGACCCAGGCATACGATGTGTCCAATAACGACAACGACAAGGTACTAGAACTTTTATAGGGAGTCGCTAGATCTTCAAAAGTACTTATGCCCAAACTAGGGCAGTCACCAACACAAAAAACAAAGGCTCTTAATCTTAATTTAGGTGACTAGTCAAACGGTAAACGGATGTCTTTTTCGATTTGACAACAAGCGATAGGGTGATGGGTCACTTCAGCTGCGCCGCTTGACAGAGGGTTGCCCATGGCGTATGCAGACAGACGTAACATACAATAATCCGTTTTCTCCAGGGTGAGAATCACGCTCATATGCCCCACCCGGAAGGCTGCCTACGTTAATCAGTTATTAGCAGCATGCGTGAGCAGGCCGCTAATAAACCCGACCTATTTACCACGAAGAGTCTACCACTCGCGCAGCATCAACTGCTGCGTCAGCATTCCTTTCAACGCGTGTCAGCATATCATCGAGCTTGACCAGAGGAAGAAGAAAAAGGTTAGTAACGATTTTAACCAACCACAATAGACTTAAAATGAAGTTTTTTCTAAGAGCGGCAGGCATGTTCCTCTTGTCAAGTATTAGGCAAATCTTTGAAGTAGACTGTGATGTCATTTTTTCATTTTTATGTGACGTCATTTGTATATATGATCGGTACTTATTCTGAGAGTGTTTCTAGGTTTCATTTACTTATGCACTGATAATTTCAAAATCTTGGGAAGATTACAGCTGTCCCTTCAAAAAGCTGAAAGACCAAGCTATGATATAATCGAGAAGAGCTTTAGTCCAGTCACAATTTACAGTTACTTCGAAAATGGGCATCAACCAGCATTCGGGAAGTTTTCCTCTAGTCCATCCACCGAGGGTTTTACTGTTATTTGACTCAGGCCATTGACCGTCAAATCCAGCAGCTCGGCTTACCGCAAGCATTCAAGGAAGACAAGGAGTTGAGTTTCGAGATTGGCGAATTCGGTCTTTTGGTTTTCTTCACAATGTCTTTGTTCGTGAAGTTTTAAATATTCTTCGTATAAGGTCGCATCCACTATTAGCAGAAGTGTTTCAGTAATTTGAGCACCAGTGGCTGGTTCAGACATCGGCAACCATGCGGAAAGTGTATGTTGTAAGCCGACGCACAAGCAATGATTTCCCAATCGATCCTCATTTGACTAACCACTACCGTAAAACCATTAAAAAAAAACTGTTGACTAAACTAGACAGAGCTCAAAAGGGATTCAGTGATACATCATGTAAGATATGGAACTGCTAGTCGATAGAAATATAAAAGGAAAAAGACCTGGTATCCTCTCTCTCCAGCTCGGAAGATTGTGTACGTTGTTGAAATATTGAACCATAGTCTACCTATATATACAAGCTTTCACGTAAGCAAAACATTACCGTTGTATAACCAAACAACTGAGTAATTAGCGTAAGAAAGGCGTACCCTAGATATCTGCAAGTGTGACTTAAAAACGGAATAACGCCACATGATATAATACACACAGGGCACTACACAGCTATATGTGGCGCACCCACTCTTAGACTAAGATCGGGCCTCTGGTGTACCTGTGGAGAGTGCAACACCAAAATAGTGTAGACGGAGGCTGTGTGTTAGGCCAAAGAAAAGGAGGCTACATGCAGTCTGCGCGACGTGGAGCAAGCCCAACAGGTCGGTGTAACCATGAAGTTCACCTACACATTTCAAGTCAGGAGACACGCCGCTGGCAAACTGCACTGTAACGTACTGCTTACTTAATTAAAGTGTGAACTAGGCGACGGGGCGGGATGAACTTAATGTTTATTGCCCGCAAATATTTACAGCAGGAGCATGGAATGTTACAGACATACTAGAATACAAATTGCAAGCGAGAAATAGCGTGTGTAAATAAAGAATTTCCATTAAGTTTCATGTTTCACAACATATATATATATATATATATATATATATATATATATATATATATATCTAGATATATATATATATATGTATATAGCATCTACAAAAAATGACAATCCAGGCCTTAAAAACGTCAGTACATCCTATACACCATTATCCACACTTAAGAAAAGAAATCTCTACGAAGGCAACAGGGATTATCATGGTCATAGGGCATTACATCCTACAGCACGACAGAAGGCCCTTTACCGAAAGAATTATACCAGCTGCGATAAAGTTGTTGTAATTTACTATCGACACTGTAGCTATATTTGCACATACAAGAAAATACTAATAAATTTCAGTTAACACCTTTTCACGAATGCATTTGGTCCTGCATAAGTCTAGCTGTATTAGGAAGCCACTAGCACACACCGTCACGTCTCATGCAAATGTGGCAAATGTAAATGACTGAAACAAATTAATCATGGAAGCATTATCTTGACTTGCGCCTTTCTTACTAAGGTGTTCCTTTTCAAATATTTTTGATAGCAAATGGCCATCAATCACCATCCAGTGTTTCAATTTTACAATTATTGTAAATGTAGGTTTAAAGCTATTTAAGCAAGTCTTTGGGCTTTTGGAATTTTGATGATTTAGGTGATGAAAATTCTTATGCTGGCTTGACTGATTGCTTTAAAGCCTTCGTTTTGTTACCCAACTTAATTGCAAGATCCGTTAAGCTTATTATAACAAGTTGCCGATGATTGCCTACGTAGCGCATCTAAGAAGTAACTCGCCTTATAGTTAATTTTATCACTGTTGTATCGAGTTCACATGTCTTCAAGTTTCAAATGCACATACCTCCATAGGCATGCGGTGAAAGAGAAAACAGTTTACAGGATAATGAAAAATGAGAGAATAATTTATCGCTGTGGCTATGACACTGCCACACTGAGCACGTGGTAAGTTATTGTATGCGTGTTCTACTTTTTGGTCGAAATTTTTCGTTACATTGTAAAGTGTGCTCTACATCTCGCTTATGAGTTTATGACTTGTATGCGACCTTAAAAAGCGGTAAGTGTAGTAAGTAACTTACGCGATTAGTGGCCTGACTATATACTTCCAGTACTTACATAACCTTTGCCAGCAGCAGCAACAGCAGCAGCAAGATTTATTTCTTTCCATGAACGTGCAGGATACTATTAAAAAAGCTTTCCGAATAAAGTTCAATTTTTAAGAACAAAGCAGAACCCAAGTTAGAAAATACAATAACAAATGTATGTAATCGCGTCCAGAATGATAGACCTGTGATTCTGGAGAAGGAGCAATCTTCAGTAGCCATGGCTAATCGATATCACCTTAAGATGATCTGGTTTTAAAACTAGTTAAACATGTCATACATATGTTATAAACATGTCATACTGTATGTTAGCAATTACGTAAGGACCAAAAGGAAGATATTAATAGAAAATTATCGCGAAAAGAAAAACAGGCTAAGTAATCTACCCCAAATATAGGAGAGAAGGATCAATGTTTGCGAGACGAAACTTGAAGGAGTTTGAAAGTGACCTTCAGACCTTAGCTGCAACGTCAGCAACCATCGTAAAAATCATAGTGTGGACGTGATTGCTATCTTCGGCCACGCAATAGGTGCAATAGGTCAATTGCAATATGGCGAGATAGCAATATAGCAACTGTTCTAGAGAGAGTACTGTTTATTGAGTGCTGAAGTTAATATGTAAATAATCGAACGAAAAGCAACCTTTCAAATACAGATAGATAGAGTGCTCTCTTTGTGGACATAAGATGACATGTCGCACCCTTGTATCGCCGCAGATCGAGTTATGGGTGTAGAAGCTTACTCCTCCAGCGCTTGACTGCGTTTCTATACTACGTCGATAAACGAGTAGTTGGGTATATCAAATATATAATATATAATAGTAAGAGGTTCTATATGAATATGCAAGAACCCTAGCGACGCTTCTTGCTTGATGCGCAATTGGTTGAAGCGCTTGATATCATAGTATTTTGAGCTCTTTATGCAACGTGATAGGTCATGGAGGTTCATTGATTGACTAGGAGTTTTATTAAGCATACTTTTAAGGTGAATGAGGGTTCAAGTTCAAAATTTATGTTATTAGATTAGTTCGTCCGGTAAATAGAAATTTATTCTATAAAAATACCGTCTGGAAACGAAGCGAAAGGCAAGGCTTTTGGATGACAGGGTGAACAAGCCCATGCCATGTTGGCAAGTTTTTCTCTTATTGGTATGCTACGACATTTTTTATAGACGTAGGTTTTGCATTCATAACACAGTATTAGCCTTATATTCTTAGGTATATAAGGCCTGCATGAACCACACTTGTCTTAACGTTTCTTTCTTAGCTACACGAAGGAGCGTTAAAACTTACGAACTTACTCTCACCCTACCAATTTCGGTCAAGCACACAAAAACTTTGTAGGAGACGAATTCCTGGAAGAAATTAAAAGAGTCGATTGGGCATCTTTAACTGATCAACATGTTGATACCTCAATGAAAAACTTTCTGACAGCCATTACGGACATCCTTAATGTTATGGCTCCTGTACGTCGTCTTACTCGTAAAGAAGTAGTGTTACAAGAGAAGCCTTGGATTACTCAGGGGTTGTTGGTTTCGTTCAATAAAAGGGATTCTATCTACAAAAATTACAATGCAAAGAGCCAAGACTGAAGAGAGAAAAACTACCTGCTTTATAAAAATTATCGTAACCTCATGGTGGTTCTTGTGCGGTAAAGTAACATATTACACTTCCGTGATTACTTTGAAAAAAATAGTGACTGCATATAAAAGATAATATGGTGTAAAGTCTATTATCAAAATGTCAGAGCAAAAAAATTTGCTTTCCAATATGCTTGAAGTTAGCGAACGTTATCCTCATTTATAAATCAGGATTACTGAATCCCAATTACCGTCCTGTGCACTGATCTCTAACATAAGTGAAATATTTAAAAAAGTAATGCACAATCGTTGTACCCTTACTTAGAGAAATATAATCTAATATATGATTTACAATTTGGTTTTCGTAAAAAGCATTCAACGAGTCACAGGGTAGTCTTGCTGAGTTAATTAGGTCTAATCTAGATATAAATAAGTTTGCATGCGGAGTATTTTTTGATTTGAGAAGGCATTCGATACGTTGAATCAAAATATACTACCAAAAAAAACTTGAAACTGAATGGTCAGCTTCATTTTTAACCGGCTGTACCCAGGTCATGACGATTGACTCCTCTGACTCTGAAGCCTATGAGGTAAATTATGGAGTTCCCCAAGGCTGCGTGCTAGGACCATTGCTGTTCCTAATATGCATCAATGGCCTACGACTTAAACTATCGATCTCTACAACTCACTACTTCGGCGATGACGCCAATGTCCTACTATGTCTCTCGTCGTTAAAGTTAATCGGCAAGTTCTTAACTAAAGAACTAGAAAGTCTTTTTGACTGGCTATGTGCGAACAGTCTAACCTTGTACTTTTCAAGCCACCTAGTAAAAAAGCTGACTTCAGGTTCACAATCGTCCATGGAGGCACAACATTATTTTTGTCCTACTACGTGAAGTACCTAGGGGACGAATCTCTGAGTAAGAAGTTTCATGACACAGAAACCTTCAAGAAACTGACCAGAATAGCTGCAATTTTGTCAGGGTACGCCCTTATGTACCGTTCATTACCTATAAAAGTCTCTACTGCAGCCTATTTCAATGACACCTGACATATGGTTGTCTCGCATGGGAGTTTGTTAGTAAAACGGTCCTACAAAGACTATATCGTATACAGAAACAGACGATAAGAATAATCGCTTCCTCTGACTATCACGCTCCGTCATCAAAGCTATTTGCTAAATTGGAAATTCTCATGCTGTACGATCTAATAGAACTAAACAGATGTCTGTTCATGTACGACTGGAGAAATGTGACTTACCAATGTCTCTGAAATCTCTCTTCTTTGTACGACCACATCCAGCACGGCAGTGAAGTGCAGCGGTTTTTCTAGCCCTAGCCAGGAAGTCCTTTAGGAAGGATGCATACTCTTGAGACAGTTTCGTGTTACCAGACTCCTGCTTGCACGAAGAAACCAAGCGCTTCTCCGGTTCGAAACATAAGTACCTACAAAATCACTAATTTTGCACACCACACCACACAATCCTTAAGTCTCCAGGTAAGTTCTCTTGACGATTAGATTTCCGACGAAGATGTTTAGAGATTTGCTTCTGCTTTTTAACCACCAGAGCACTGTCATGCTGTCCGTCCAGAAGAACACTTGCCTTTCGTTGTTTGAAGTGATGGTAGGTGCCACATTGTTTGCCAGGTACATGCTGTGTGTAGCTCCAAGTAGCTCAAGCCGCGGGATGCTTACAGAATGCAATTGTGCTACGCATGACATTGATGCAATCATCTGCACAGACATCGCCATTTTTGTACTGACAGCAACAATAGCTAATAGGCTTCAATAGAACCATGCTTCACTCTGGAGCTGTGTAAATCTTGGAACTCTTTTGCTGGACGTCTCTGGAAGCTCTTTGTACCACTGCCACAGTAGGCAAAACAGACGTCCAGGTGACATCCCGGGGACGTCCATCTTGGACGAGGCGGACGTCCAAAACGGACGTCCATGGACGTCCACTGTCGCCCAGTGATTCGGTCCATGGACGTCCGTGGAAGAGCAAGGGACGTCCAGAAGACGTCCCCTGGACATCCTAAACGCACGACGTTGACGTCCTATTTGGGCGTTTAAATTCATTTGATATCATAGTCCAGAATGGATGTCTTAAATGGAAGAACGCACCTACCATTTCATATGCGGAAACTTTGTTCGTCAAAAATGGAGATCCCCTAGATTGACTATATAATAGTCGATTTGGGGCATTTGGCGGGCATGCCAAATAAAGCGACTATTGGAATTCCGCCGTTACAATACCTCCATAGTTCAGCAGCGAGCCATCATGCGAAAGACAAGAGGAAGTTCATGGAAACGAATGAGCGCGCTGGGTTGAGTGTTAAAGAGCGAAGCAGCGACAGACAAGCAACCAAAGACATCAGCGTTCAAAAGGGAAAAATTAGCCTTAGATAGTGATATACATATTTTTTAGAATTGGCGTTGATCATTTATGACGGCTCTTTGTAGTAAGTCCCAAATTAAATTCTCGACGCTCCCGTCGCCCGCCGATAGCGCTTCTAAAACAAACAAACAAAAAGGAAAGCTAATTAGTAGGATTCACGTTAATCGACGATGTAAGAAAACAGCAAACAGCCAGCGAGGCCAAGATAAAAATGGCCATCTATTTTCGCTATTATGCAAACACGCGATTCAATAAGGTTAAACAAAGCAACCTAAACTAATACTTCTGCGAGAGTAGAAAATGCAGGCCTCGCTTACCTTTAATACTTTTGTCCAACATCGTGCCGGCGATTTTCCTTTTCCCTTTCAAGCCATCCTTACTAAACTTCGCCTGCAGTGCTCGACTTAGTAAATCCTCGGTGACACGGCGAGCCGAGTGCCTTAAGGCATTTGAAGCTTCCTCGTTCACCACTTCGAAGTCGACATCCGCTGTGCCAGGCAAAAATTTCTCTAAATTGCCGACGACACAAAAAACGTCAATCCAGGAAACCTACAGAAACTAATTAATTAACAATGCTTACTAAATAAATTTCAACGCACTGCAAAAATGCATCTAGTGACGAGGCAAATTAAACCATCAGGCATTGCTGAAGGAAGACACAGCTCCGCAACTTCAAAGAAAATGAGGATCAGATACGGTCAAGAAATACAAGAAAGCCAAAAAAAAATCACACGCCACGACGCATCAGGACAGGAAATTACTTTTAGCGGATATATAACGAACGCCGGATTGTAACTTCCTTTCTAGGAAGTCCAAAGCGACGTCGCAGCGACGTTGCAGAAACGTCGCATTGAGACCAAGTTTGTCGCATTGCAACAGCCGTACGACGTCGCAGCGACGTTGAAAAGGAAACCACTCAGCGACATCGCATTGCGACCAACTTGTGAAGAACTACTAGTTACTAGGTTGTTGAGCGATTTGAAAGAAGTAGTGACTTTTTAATTACGACTCAGGTCTCTTTTTTTGCGGGATGGGTCGATAGCGGGATGGAGGTCGATAGCAGTATTGGGGACGACAAGTCGAATAAAAAAATTGGAATGCGCTTCATGTTGACTGCTCATGTTGACCATTTTATTTACATAAATGACAGTAGGAACATACTAATTATTATAAGCGCGCATACAATGCCTTTGCTTCAGATCTCGGATACGATTCGCGTCCGTCGCAGGGCGTGCTTTAAGACTTTGCTTAGGTCTCGCTCAAGGCGTGCAGCATCGTAGGCAGGCCTCCTCAAAGTAAGCGCAGCTAAAACAACAAAGTATTATTATCAAAGTATCATTGAAAGTTACCTACATCACCTCCATTATTCGCCTAGGCGACCTCCTTAGCCCAGCGTTTGATGGACCAGCCTCGTCATTCGACATTATGTCCGACTCTGTCTCCATTACCTGCAGACTTGGACTGCTCTCGCGAAAATCATTGCTTCCTAAATCGGTTTATACAAGATAGCACAATAAACAAGGAGATTTGAACAGTACTTGCAAGTAACAACATTACTGAAAATAAACACGAAAAGATGTAGAAAAAATGCAATGGAATGGCAACAACTTACCGTCTGCCTCACAGCACTCGCTCACTTCCTCGGTGGAAAAGCTTGGCATCTGGTTGCATATGTCCAGCGTCGCAGCTTTCAGAATGTGCTCGATGACAACGAATTCTCGCCACCCTACTTGCGCTATAGCCCACTCTGCAAGGTACGCTGCCAACACTTTTGGTCCCATCAACCCAATGAGACAGCAACTGTTTTCGTTACAACTCCATTCTCTTCAAGTACGACAACACTGAAAACCCTAACCCAAATTACACGTTGTGCAAAACCACAGACCACGGGAACACGTAAGGCACAGTTGAAGGTAGATCTGTCACAGAAAACAACATGAATAGAATTAGCTATCGCAGCATACAAACTGAATACAAACGCAGTATACAAACAAAATTAAAGTAAAAGCAAACGAAAACTACAGAATTTCTGAAGATAAATTATCACTTAAAAAAAGTACAGCTGGCGCAGACCAACAATAAAAACTGGGACAGTCCAAACAAAACCGCATTAAGGATCTGTAAATGTCAACAGAATACCAGATATCAGGTGACTCAGTCAAGCTTTGGACGCCTTCGGTTTACGAGCGCTCCACAGTACTTAGCAAAGGTATTATTACATTGCTATCACCATTCGGCAAACATACTCATTTTCGTAACAACGAAAATTTATTAAACCCTTTAATTTTACGATTGCTTGGTTATCTTTAGTGACATATTACGGGTCTTTGAATCTACGAAATCCTAAAAAAAAACCTCCATCTGCCCTGACGTAAAGACCTAGAAATCTACAGTCTCATCTTCAAAAATATTGCGGACGAACAAAACATCACCACCAGCTGACAAAACCATGAGTTTTTGCCAGTGCCTATCTTCAGCGCAGCCTTAACGCTCCTTTTGTTCAGACCCTTCATCTCGCGAAGCCTGCCAGCGATTTTTTAAGCAGGACATTTTTTACCACGCACCAGTTTCTTTAATTGCTGTAGGTAGTTACTTAGGAAAGCACGAACACTTATTTATCGTCAACAGATTCTGAGGAATGAATTTGTTCTAACCGCGAATTTAGCTAACGCTGACGTACATCCTCTTGACTTTTCCGTGGATCGTCCACATTATGAATTATTCGATTTCATAACGATTACAAGGTGGCGGTAGCCCAGTGATCTCAAGAAAAGACGTTCCTGACGTTACTGCGGCAGCTTAGCTAGACATGGCCGAAATGGCGCTCTATTCACAAAATCCGTATCCGCTGCGATTAGGAAACTACATCTATCGTCCGTGGACATCCATAGGACGTAATTGGACGGAAGTTACGTATCTTTCTAGCTAGACTTTCTCTCAGTGGCTCGTCCCAGTCTTGTCTAGTCAGCCAGATATCTTGAAGCAGTGTCTTTGCATGGATCAGATAAGTTGCCAAGAAGCCCATGAGATCAAACAAAGCTGCAATTGTACTCAAGAAATTTCGCTTCATAATTGTTGCATTCTGATCAAGGCCTTGACTTTTAAAAGTGAATGCATCTGGCCTGAATACCCAAAGCACTCCTAGGGTTTCCACTAAGGGTAAACTTCCTACATCAAGATCCACTTTAGATGCATGGCCTGGCAGATCCATGGCATGGCCTGCTATTGTTATGAGAACACCTGGCGAGTTGGATAGCCATTTCCTTGTGTGCATCCCCGCTGACATCCAAAGTCTTGACAGTTGTTGATAACGTTGGATCCCCTCTTCTTCGGTACTAGTGGAGTCCATCCTGTCGTCAGTATATGTGGATTCCAAAACTGTTTCTGCCGCTCTCGGCATTTCTTTGGCCTTCAGTTGTGCGTTGTACCGCGTTACGACCTACGTCTGAAATGGACTGGAGTTAAAGCCAAAAATGAGACTATTGAACTGATACTCATCAGGTGGTCGCGTATGATCCAGTTCTCTCCAAAGAAAGTGATTATACACATGGTCTTGTGGAGACAAGCTAATTCGAAGATAAATCTTAGCCACATCGCATACTATTACGATTGAAAATCTGCGGAAACGCAGTAGGATGTAAACCATGTCTTGCTGGAGCATAGCACTCGAGTAAATGTTATCTTTAAGTGAAACGCCATTCTTCTTCGCTGATGCGTAAAAAACAGTCATCGTTCTTGTTGTCTCCTTGTCAGGCTTAGATACAGTAAAGTGTTGAAGATATCACCGTGGTACCATTTACTTTCGAAATATAGCCCTTCTTCTCATAGTCTTGAATGATGCTGAATCTTCGCCGAATGGTATCATTCTTCTGCCTACGTCATAACGTGCAACACAGGCTCCTTCGCGCAACATTACAGTTGTTTGGAAATTTACTGGGATCATTCTTCCAGGGCATAGCAGCCTGGTACCTCGAGTTGCTGTAATGTAACGACTGATAAACCAATTCTAGCGATGCCTTCCATTCCTTCATCAAGTGTTGAATTACTTAACCTACTTCCGTTGCAATCTTTCCTTATCGGCTTCATAAGCGGAAGCTGAATGTCCAAGACTTCCACTTCCTAGAATGCCACGCTTATTAGGTAGTTGCGAAGTTGAAGTAGTTTATATTACGTTGTTGCAGGCGCCTGATCGATACAAGTCATAAACGCAGCCTTCCACCCACTGTGTGTACGCTTGTCGCCAGAGAATGTCGGTATCGACACACGTTGTAGCTGTCTCCACATATCTCGTCCCAACTCAGGGGCGCGTGATCCATGTTCCGGTTCAACTCGGTCAACTTGACTACAATTTTACTATCAGTTCAAGACCTTTCTGTGCTGTTTTTGCCATTCAGTGTTGCTATCATAATTTGAAGAGGGAGCCTCGAAACGCCGAGTTATACTTCAAGTCTAGACTAATCAAAGGCAGCGAGGATAAGAGTTCAACCATTAAAGGGACTTTAAACTCGTGGTTTACGCACAAAAATTTGTTATTATGTTTGACGGTGGATGGCACTTGCATTGGCAGGTATCTTAGTAGAGGGTTAGCATGCCACTAGATTAATTCTTCGTTTTCTGTACTATGGACTAGGATTTTTTTCAGTCTGCAAGTATTTTAAGAATCGCTTATTTAAACTTCAGAAATAAAAAGTAAATTTGAACAGGAATACGATGATTTCTTAGCTTCACCACCTTTTTTGCCATCTATTACTCGTCAGTAAGCCGACCTCCGATGTTTAAAGAGGTCCGAAACATAAACAGCAATCTGCGAAAAGAAGGATAGAGCTTGACAGCTAATAACGAGTTTACGTGTTTGCTAAGATGAAAGAACTCCGATGAGCAATAAAGTGCATGAAAACGAAGTGCTCGTCCGGGCCTGATGGCATCGCTCGATCCTTTCTCAAGGCTCTCGGGCCTCTAGTGCTCGAGAAGCTGCTTGGAGTTCTAAACACCTTATTCTGGTCTGGCGAGTGCCCGTCTATCTGACGTTGTGCGACAGCTGTACCACTCCTGAAAGCTGGAATAGACGCAAGTTTTGTCTCCTCCTACCGACCAATAAGTCTGACTTTCTGTATCGTAAAGCTATTAGACCAGATGATTGCAGACCGGCATTACTACTTTGCTGAGTCTAAAAGCTGGCTACATCGAATGCAGGCGGGCTTTAGGAAAAACCGGTCGTGCGAAGATCAAGTTCTGCGCATCGTCCAGTAAATATAAGACGTTTTCCAAGCCTCCCCGACAGCCTAGCAGGTGATGTTACGCCCGTGATTTTTGCTGACGACGTTTCCATCCTTGGGACGTATGCCAACCAGCAAGCTGCTGACGAATCCGTACAGCAAGCTATCACCATTGTCGTGGAATGGAGTAAGAACTTCAACCTGAAGCTCAATCCCAAAAAGGGCGAAGTCACGTTCTTCAAATCATGGTCCAGCGACGCTGCTTGGACCCCGAAACTTCATGTTGAAGGCGTCCCTATTAGATTCAATCCGCGTCCGCGCTTGCCGGCCATCAAGCTTGTCGCTTAATGCCCACGTTGAAGATCTCGTGGTGAACACAACACCAGCACTATGTATGCTGCAAACAATCGGAAACTCTAAATGGGGCTGGCATCCAAAACACCTCCGGAAGTCATTCTTTGCAATTATCTGAAGTCGTATGGATTACGCATGGATCGGTTAGATCGCATTCAAAACAAAGCTCTACGCATCATCACAGGGCAGTTCTTATCTGCGCCACTGGAAGTTCTTCGAGCGGAAACAAACACTCAGAGCTACCATACCCACAGCAAGCAGTTGTCCATCATAGCCATGGGAAAATTCAATCAGAAGTTCATCTGACCATCCAGCAGCTTAATAACCAGACCAAGCATCGCATCAGAGGTCGATCGTGCTGGTGCTCTTCTACCAGCATCCTAGCTGAAAGTCTGCCGCTCAAAAAAGAAGATAGATTTCCATTGCCTTCTTTGAAACCCACCCATGGCATCTCAGCAAAATTGCACTAAGCCAGCGTTACAACAACAAACCTCCATCAGAAAACCCAGATAAACCTGCATCAAGCCAAAGAAGATATAAAACAGACATTCATAGATCCTCCTCCAAGAAATGAAAGCAAAAGTGAAGTCTACAAAGATTTCAACTGCAAAAGAAACGTGAAAGACAATCTAACCAGCAAGCAACGTACCCTTGCACGCCTAAGATCTGGACACTACTACGCTCTGATAGCCTACCATCATTGAGTAGTTCCAGAAATTTCCCCCATGTCCCCATCATTCGGGGAAAATGATCAGAATATCACTCACTGGTTAAGGGAATGCAATACACTTGCAGATTTGCGAAAAGAAGTATTCGGGGAAACAGAGGCATCCTTGAATTGGCTTTCGACCCAGCCAGTTCAGGTGATCGCGCTTGCGGAGAGGATCCTTAACATATAAAGCCCCCACCACAACTGCAACAACACGAGAACTTAATTTGAAGAATGGATACATCTTTCTTACTCAAAATAAACTTTGAAGAAACCCTTCGTCTCAATCTCAAGTCAATCATCGGTCAATGTTTTCGATGCGAATCTCCTCTAGTGATTTCTCGCCCCCCGCAACGACGTCAAATGTTCGGTTCTTGGAAAGTTCGTGAATTCGCAGAATGCCGAAATTCGAATAGGTATCCTTACGTTCGTTTCTCACCGGCCCATTGATCGCTAATTAAGACTTTTTTAATTAAGATTTTTCTAAAAGTCTTCAAAAAGAATTAAGTCTTAACTAGAGATCAGTGTCCCGGCCAAGGAGGAACTCATAAGATACCCTTGGTTGGAGTCATAACTGGCAAAGCGAATGCTGAAATTCCCCGAGCAAAAATCATAGAGGGTGGAAACTCTGGTCTTGCGGTCGCCTAACCGATCTTGCCCGATTTCCGAACGCACACAACGGTGGCAATTTTTTGCACTCTTTCGAGTTCTGCATACCAATGGTCTGTAGTGGACGCTGGTAAACTTGATTATTGCCTGCTCAACATTTCTAGTGTTTTTGCAAAATGAGCGCAAACAGACTGCTGACTGTAACACCTTTGGTAAAGTAAGTAAATACAAGGTTAATAATACTTGTTTCGCATCAAAACTTGCACAGGCATCCACAGAAGAGATCACGTACACCTTGACTAGTGTGGAGGATTCAGAAAATGAATGTTATCATGGTGTCAAAGCGCATCGACATGGGCACGCTGAATGAACGCCATTTTTTGCTCGTTAACGGATCGTCTGGATTGTATTTTCTTGGAATGAACTAATGAAAATGCCAGGAAGCCGCCATTGGACTGGGACTGTAGTAGGGCATAAATCTACCGTTTGCTCCTCAGTTAGGGCTACATTGCCATTTGTCTGATATGACGTCATCTTGCTTCCGTTAGGCTTGCTAGATGGCGACCGGACCTTACTCCTCGCTGATGGAGAAGTCATCGCTAGCATACTAGTATTATTATTAATAATATTTACTATTTTTTCTTTACTGTTAGGGTTGAGGAGTAAACGGTAGCTTAACGGTATTGCTAGGTTCCATAACACCCTGACCAGTTCGACATTAAGAAAGCATTATTTAGATGACCTATTTTGTACGAAAGACTCAGGTTTGTTTGAGGAAAGCCTTGTTAGAGTAAAATCCCGCTTAGCAAAAGTGAGAGCAAGCGGAGCCATGTAATACGTGCTGAAATCCAAGCGGAATGTCTAAATCTCTCCAAGGCATCTGCGCCAAGATTCGGTTCATCAACAGCATTTTCTTAAGTCTTGTATATCCTTGTTAGGTGCGGTTTTGGGCAATGGGTAAATGATCCTCCAGACCTATCAACGGCATCGCGACTGCGGCAGTGCGAAGAGAAACTCAGTATTAATTGCGAGGTGCTCCGTGAACAGAACTACCACACGTGCATGACCAAACGTTTCTACTACCATTAGGAGTCGACTGCATAGGTGAAGGCGCCATGACGGATGGCTCTACAACTGTTGTTTGTGAAGCATTATATAGTTTAATACATGCCATTCATTCCACACAACGCGAGACTGCTTCTCAAAACAAGAGTTCGCTATACGCGCTTTTTCTCCTAGACTTGTTAGGCGTGTGGGCCTTTCTTCCATAGTTACGAACGAAGGCCTAGGGTACGGGTTTTTCTCTATTTTGCAGGCATATAAGGCGAAGGTGTGCAAGCGTTTTTTAAAAGGATTGTTTGTAGGGTTCTTTTCCTTGCGTGGACGAGTCAGGCTGAACTGCGAGGAGTGTTTTCCACCATTTGTAAACTTGCAACGGGAATGTGCGCGGATTTTTTTCCTTGCGCGAACACCTAAGGCAAATGCGATTTTTTCCTTGTGCAAACACAAGGCAAATGACTGTAGCTCGTATTTGAGTAGAAATGTAAGACAAATGTTTATTTTTTCATCCTGCGTGGGCTAGGAAGAGGAATGTGTGGATTTTAGGAAACCCGAGAAATCGTTTTCACGGCGTGTATAACGCACGCAAACATCTGCTACTAAAATGTTCCAGTGCACTTACGAGCACCTGAGCTGAACAAACATGTGGCGACAACTAAGGAGGGCATATTGGAATATTTCTTGTTCTTTCAAGTTTTGGATAGCAGTTTCAGTTTTGACGTGAATTCATTTTCCAAGCAATACATTAATCGGCTATCTGCCAACTTCATGAGAATCCGAAAGCACGGCTACAGTTCACATCTCCATGCTTTCCATCCCCTAGCAAGTTTAACTCACGACCACATGATATACAATGAAGACCGTACGGCATACAATTAAGGGTATCATACAATCGCGTAGCATGTGGCTTGCTTTTCGTATTCGAACATGCTAATTTCGTATTTTGTATTGTTTGTCTAAATTTAAGAGGCAATAACTTAACAAGGTGCCTGTCCATATCCGTATGCTAGTAACATTAATGCTCGCAACTAATCAGAAAGCGCAACAACGCACAAGTTAAAAACGGTTGATGGCCCAGAAATTTCTGATAGACTAGAGAAGATTTCAGCCGTAAGGGTAATATATTTACAAATACACTCGCATATTCACTTACCTGCTTACCCATCTAATCACTTCTTGTGTCTAATTTTTCCACTGTACACCTCATACCTAGCAAGCATCTATCTATACATACTTGAGGCACCAGCCCACTCCCTCGCCCCGGAAAATCATTTTATTCTACCACATGAACTCAATGTTGAGTCGTATTTATTGCAACAAACCGCAATTTAAGCATGTTCCGTAAGAATGTTTTCATGAACAGTCTAAGACGCGCAGTACGAATAAACGAGACACTGTGACCATTAATAACGTGGGTCCAGAGACAAGAGAGGTGCTTTAACTTTTTCTCAAACGCAGTTTGAGTAGAGGACAACACCAGAACGCTCAAACTGTCCCAGATTTACAAGTAAACCTTTGTCTAACCATAAGTACGCAGTGAAATAAATAGCATTAAATTTGCAAGAGACAAGCGTTTGACCTAGACGACAGGTGCATCAAACATAAGAAAATCCAACCCCATACTTAGGACTTTCGAAAATATTCTAGCTCGGGATCTACAGTAGACAAAATGTAACAGCGTAAACGTAGTAGTTGGTATCGATGCTGCCAGAGGTGATGGTTCTCGTTAATGAAGAGCAAGCATGCCTCCGGCTGGCTCAACGATTCGGAACCAAATGTACCTATCAGCCGAAAGCCATCAGGAGCGAGACCTAAAAAAACATACAAAAAGGAAAGCTTCTCACAAAACTACTAGGTAATATGCAGAATGACAGCAGGAGGCTAAGCCATATGCAGAATAGCAGCACCAGATGTGGTTCCCATGAAGGAAAGCACCATAAGAACTGTGTGCTATGCAGAATGGGAGCACAAGGACAGGGGAGTCTCTCTACGCAGAGCTAGGCTCGTTCATACGCAGAAAGCGGAAGGGCAGCATGAGCGAAGGAGAGTTACGGCCATGACAACAATACAAAGGCGAAGGGCAAGCAGCCACATTCAATGCTTCTGCTCTTGCCTAGGTTCCTTCGTCATACCATTCCACATGTCCAGTAAACATTATTCGTCCGGACTAACTCTCATATTTGAAGCCTATTACAAGCTATTGCCGAGGGGTTCTACGATTAAATATAGAGTCTCGTTTAACAAACATGTGCGCTGAATCCACGGGCATTGTTGTTTATAGATTCAACCCACCTGTTCTTGAGAAGGACATCCAATTATCTGCTGATCCTCAGTATCGTAGTACTCTTGCACAAGAACGCTTAACTGCTTGTAAGTACGAAGAACCCTCGCCTGCGGAGAAACATTGCCAGGTAAAAGGGCTAAGAATCACCTAATCACCAGACTAAAAAACAATTAGGGCAACTTATTGGCATGAGCAACAAACACAAAATAAACATTTCTATATCAAATTCTATACCTCTTCTCGAGCGCAATGTGACTGATCGAAAGATTTTTGAGACAAAAAGAGAAAAATTACTAAAGAAACAGATATCTTCTATTCATGTATGTATGTA
>QQSS02010011.1:6978-72713 GCA_003687565.2 Craspedacusta sowerbii | reverse complement strand
AACCCCAACCCCAACCCCAACCCCAACCCCAACCCCAACCCCAACCCCAACCCCAACCCCAACCCCAACCCCTTCACGAATTTCATCACTCATTCTAAACAAAAATAACACAACGCATTTTATCACAAAAGCTTTTTCCCTTTGTAATTTTCCACAAAATTACTCCTTTTTTTAGTAAGAAAGCAAAAGAGAGATAGTATGACTGGTGGAAATTTTTGAATAGCTTTATGAACGATTTGATATTTTTTCGTTTTGTTTATTGTTGTGTAAAGCAATTTCTACGAAGAACAAATAAATCAATAAAAAAAGGGTCAAAATTAAAACTGGCATTTATTATTTTTATGACAAATTTATTCTAAAATTTAAGTGACGTTAGAATTATTCGGGCACATGATTCGAGGATAAAGGAGAACGGAAATTTCGCTTTACTGTTGATAATTTGAACTAGTTGGGAGCTATTGTATACAGATCTCCGTTGGGCTGTTGCCATTGTTAGATTTATTGATATGCAGTTTTAACATATGCAAAAATTATCAAGCAAATTATAAAGACTTAGTGCCAATGATTGTTTGGCTTTTCAAAAATTGCATCAGAAAATACGGCTTTTTTGATAGCCCTCTGAACACATTATAAAATTTACTCATCATAATTTTATACTACACCTGAAACTGGAGGGCGACGAGCATTAACGATAGGAAAAACAGATATGAAGAAAAATATCAGAGGGATGATCTCTCAGAAAACTTTCAGATGAGGCCGTGTCTTAATTATTTTGTTAATCGGATGAACATAAACTTCCGATTCAATAACAAATTCAAAGCTTAAAAACAGACATTAAAAATAGCATTGCAATAAATTGTAACATGACAGCACATGTGAATAAATCAAGTGATATCTGGCTAGTATCTTATGACATTGACCCTCGCTTAACTTATCTACTCGACATCCAGGGGCGTGGGCTAACTGTAGCACATCTCCTAAATGTTCACTCTGTAATCGTTTATCCTGAGTGGTTGGTCTGACGGTGGATTTATCATTACCTCCTTGACGGACTACAGGTCTGCCTGAATGACAGTCCTGATGTAGGCTTCAATGTCCAAAAATCTTTAAAGCCTGATCACTTCCGGCCGTTCCTTAAACTAGCAACAAGGCAGTAGTAGCAGAGCAAGGCGTCTTATGTACTACCAATAACTTAGTTCATAGTTGAAGTCATTACATTTCAAGAATCGTTCGGATAGCGTCATTTTTAGTCTGAGTTTATTGAAGGGGATTACGAAGATGGCCGACAAGATGATGTAAATGTTCATGATGCTTGCTACGGAGTTCAAGAACTAATCGATTTTTATCAAGCTCCTGTTGTGTGTCTTTTGGATACCAGAGATGAGGAAGTACACTTGACTGAACACATCCTAATGTTGTTAGTTGTTGCTCCAGACTGAATTCAACTAAACAAAAGTTTTGATTTGGTCCTCTTTGAAAAATTGCAGGGAAAACGGCCAGATGTTCATCTCTCGGTCGTTGATCTGCAGCGAGTTGATCCTGATTTAAAAAGAATGCGTTTTTATGAAATCTGGTTAAACGTAGATGCTGTCATCGAGAAAATAGTCGATGGGCTGAGACTGCATCAAGTTGAGACTCACCTTCGGAATCAGATAGTTCAGGTAAATTGTGTTGACGTCCTTGTCGTATTCCTGCAATTATTGGGCGGTCATACAATTTGGCTCAAAGCATTGCTTGAACTTGATACCAATGATGGAGATGTTTTAGTCGTAGTTCCCGAAAACATCGAATTCAAGGTTTCGAGGCATGCATCTTGTGAAAGGATGATTTGATACAAAATTTTAAAGCTGATCTGCACAACGATCACCAAAATTTAACCTCCACTAACTCACGTTGCATGCCTAGCTTGAGTACTAAATTTACTTTATGACGGGCTATTGGCCTTCAATATGCAGTTAACTGTACTTCGCAAATTTAATCTCTCCCGGTATTTTCTAGCCGGTGTATCCATAAAACTTGTCATCCAATTACAGAAGCAGCCAGGATAAACTAACTCCTTTTCAGGGAAACACTTCCTTGTCTTTTTATAATTTCTTAAAGATTTGAATTTATTTTTTCGAAAGAAAAGAACTATGAAAAGTTGGCCCAATACAGCACAAGGCTCAAGGAAGTGAAGAGTAAGAAAAAGCAGCCGCCTGCTGAAGATTTATTAGCACCAGATACGATGAATTCAGGTGTCACTTAATTAAAGTCGAGCGCCTTTAATTTCCCTAATAAAATCATAATAAATAAAGTTTCATAAGATAATAAAATGATGGCAAAAAAATAAGGCCTGTCAGGTTACATTCATTGCTTTTGATGGATTTTGTATTTTAAGCAGTCTAGACAATGCTTTAAGCCCCTTCGCAAAAATCAGTCAGACCCAATGCGATTTGCATCTTATGAGCTGATAATTATTTATAAAGTTTGATTTAATTCAAAATTCAACATGGGCCCAGCCGAAAACGATCACTTTAGTTTCTAATACACTACTAACTGCTCTAAATGAAAATTCTTTAGATTACTAAAAATATCTGTATTCTCGCCTAAAAATACTCTGACATTTTTGACTGCTTTGTAATGTCGTACCTATTTATAAGCCTGTAATATGCGTTTAATAAACTGCTATTTTCCTTAACTTTTAAACCCTTTTTCCTCATGACATTTTACTAATTAAAGAAAGATGGGAACAAAAAGATTGATGTAAAATTGATTCATTGATTTGTAACACATTGGGCAATAAAATTAACAATTTAAAAAGTCAGTCCAAAAAGAAATAAGAAATCACTCACTGCCCTTAGCTTGCACATATTGACTTTCTTAATCTTATTAATCAACAATGCCCTTCAACCTCCTTATTTACCGCAGCTTTCTCTAGGCTTTAAGCAGCCGGTCGTTTTAGACCTTTATCGCCTCAGCGAGACTCTGATCTCCAGCCAGATAAAATTTATAGTCAATTTTTATCTAAGTTATGTTTGCGAGCACAATGTCGTCAATTATCTCAGGCTCCAAGTAGAAATGGAGAGGCAGGGCAAGGCTCTCTTTGTTGTTTATCAATTGATTATTAAAGCAGAAGCACTGAATCTTCGTGAAATAGGTATTCGCTTCTTAAGGGTGCAAGTTATAAGTGGCAAAGCCGACCATGGGCTTGTCAAGCTTGTTCTTTATTCTGTAGAACATGAGAGCTGCCTATCCTGCTGACACCGTTAGATTGGGCACTTCTGGATAAAATTCCCACCTACCTTCCAGATCACCTTCGCCGTTGAAAATTACTTTGTATTTTTTGTGGATGTGAAGCTTCTTTCCTTCCATTGTGTAGTCCTTTTGATCGGTGTTTCCTACTAAGCCTGTATGCTAACAATACAATCTATAAAATGGCACAGCAGCGAAGCAGCAGCCTAAAACAAAACCTGCTGTCCCCAGCGCTAGCAACGCCTATTTTCTTGCAAATTTATTTCTGGCATTGATTTGTTCTTGCATTTTGGGGTTGGGAGTTTTCTTAAATCCGAAAAAGTTCTTCAAAATTTTAAACATGAAAAGCTAGTCAGACGTGGAGCATTAATAACACATGAGAATGACGCCTGCAGGGGGTTCACCTGCAGCAAGTCACCTCCATCTAAAGCTCCGTTCTCATCATCAACAAATTATTTATGCCATAATAGTGTCAAGACGGATACAAAATATAGACCCTTATCTTTAAAAACAGATTTTCTGAGATCCACAAGGTCAAAGACCGGCTTGGCAGATAACTGGCCGCCAAAATATACACTTCAGCGTCTGATGTTGACACCCACAGCGAAATTACGAATCAGCTGACTTGCAAATCGATAGGGGTTTGCATCGCCTATTAGAAAGTTACATTACTAAATAAATAAGCGCTAATCATGCAACTCATGTAAGGCGACCTATCGCAGAAATACCACTTCAGCTAAAAATAAGTTGTCCAATTCGTCATTCAGATGAGCCACACAGTCTTCTAACTTCTTCAAAATAAAATATATTAATTCTTAATCAACCCTTACAACATCCTGTTCAAGCACTAATCCAAGGGCATCACTTTCGCACTTACTGACCTATCTGCCAACCATTTGGAATCCACTTTCACCAAAAGATTTTATTCAAGCAATCCCTTTCTGTCCATATTAAAATGTGCCAATTATATGATCAACAGGGACAAGCCAAACTCCTAACACTAATCTTACTCCCACCCTACTCTCAAAGCCCTTGAAACAATCATAAAATAATAAAGCATGAAGTCACCACACTCGCTAATCTAAAAGCTACGATAATCACAACCCTAGATATCATTCGACAGCATCTACAAGGCCTAGCTCTAAGTGCTATCGTTCCTCAAATAAACAAGCTATTTCTCAAGGTCGATTCTATCCCAGGATGACATCTTTTTATTCTAATATTATATTCACATCTACTCTTTCAGTATCAAAAATAAGATCTATCATACTACCAAGCCCTACGAAAAAATACCACAGAAAGAGTTGCTTGACAGTCTGGGCAAGATCCTAGCTAAAAATTAGCAGATTTAGGAAAATTCATATCTTTTTTGGAAAATTAAGAAAATCAATTATAGTTGGAGCAGGCCTGGTATCGGCATTCTGGGTGACAGCATGCAGATAAGGAATTTACTATCCGGATTTATCGAATATTTTCAGTCAAAGAAGATTTAAAGGAAGTGGTATGAGTGTTTCTGCAATAGTGAATCTCTAAACATCGAGTGGCAGATCAGACTAAAAATAATAGATAACATCTTGAAAATAGGCAATTACCCCGAACTGAAAAGATTAATGAAATTCTTAAACAAGCATTAGAGATCCCTCCTTTAAATTTAGTACAAATCGATTTCCGAATAGGACTTCAAGAGGGCAGGAAAGTTTTTCCAGGAGGTGGAGCTCACTGAATACAAATTCATAGTTTAATGATAAATAAAATTAATCAGCCGAAGTACTCAGGGTTTAGGCTTCTACCCAGCAAGATTGATTTCTCAGGTGGAAGTTTATTGCCTTTGAAATTCCAATTGTACCAGTTGGGGTTGCTTTCCTTGAAATTCTGAATTTCCCGCAAAGATTTTGATTTTTTCATGCGCTTGAGATGCTATTAGACACCTCCTATCGATTTCAGCTACTTCTATTGCTGGATTATCGTTTTATTAGTTTTAGGGGCGAAGCTGCACTCCTGCAATTGCACTTTTTAAGATTTTTAAGCCTATTTGCATCGGAGAGTCTTGCGGGCCTATTATGTCTTAACTTGCCACTCTTGATTTCTTTTTTAAAACTCATGGAGCGATATCTTGGCCTCTGTAGGATTGCGCTTGATAGGGAAAAACTATTCGAGCCCGCTCCTATGTTTTTTGAGCCCAGAGTAGATCAGCTAAGCAATCTTAAATTATTTATCAGATTCCATAAAGTGTTTCCATTAATAGATAATCAAAGGGCATCCGAGTGGTAAGTCTGAGTCTCAATTTGCAGATCAGACAGCGCGCGGTTGAACTACTACTAATTTTGGATTGAGCATGTTTTGAACATTTCTACAAGGTACTATCTGATTCTATCAATGTTCAGTTTCCAAAAAACTTGACTTAGCTTTTGAAAAAGATAGTTAAAAATGAATTATTTGTTGTCGGGCTGTGATTAATTTAATGAAGTCTTGCAGTGCCCCATTACTACCAAGTTAATCAAGATGTAAAAGATTTTGGATTGGAGGTCAAATGTGCCTTTGTGGAAGCCATCAAACATCACATGCAGAAGGGATTGCATTAGGAATTAGTAATAGCGTAGGTAGAACTTGTCGATCACATGGGGCAATCCATTGATCTTCTAAAGCAGAAAAATTAGGAGTTTGAATCCGATTTCATTGGTGTTATTTAAATTATGTTTGAAGTTCCAAGCAATTGAAAATATCACGTTTTAGAAGAGCTGCTCGGGCAGGCCCAGGAACTGTTGGAAACAGCTTTAAACCAAGGCTTTGATTAGTTGGAAGAAAGAGATTCGCATGTCAGGGTAGTTGAGATAGTCCATTTTGATCATGGGGAGAACAGCTGTTAAGACTCTTTGGATGGTAAGTTCTACAAATGACTGGTCAATGACAGGCCCTGCGACCATAAATGTCTACCCAATAAGATTGACCAGAAGATGCTCCTTTAATTGTTAATGTTCCTGATAAAAGACATTCAAAAAGTAATTCAAAGGCTCGGCCATAACCGATCGGAAAGCGTTTGAAATGTTCTAGAAACTCTGGCCTTTCCAAGTGCTGACATGAGTTGTGAAAAGTTTCAGGACAGACTTCCTTACATTCCTGACTCTTTTTACATCGTTGTAGTTTATGGCGTGGTAGCCTTCCATTTAGACTCTTGCCTTGATGTAATTACAGCAGAGCGTAAAAATCTGGCCGAACTGGCTTGAAATCTCATACATGACCTTAAGGAAATTGTAACCAATTGGGTGTGCGAACAGATCATAAATCTGTAGAATGAGGTTGAGTTGGTTTGCGCAAAGCTCATTGCTGATTGCATTCGGGTCTTTGGTGAGCTACATAATTATGATAGAAAACTGCTAGTTGTAAAGCTTTAGGCCCCGAATAATAAGGTCATTGAGCATAACAGGCTAAGTGCATGCCGATATAAGGTTTGCTATCGACTGCAAGTAAATCAGCTCCAGCCCCTCACGCTTATTCTATTTCTTATGATTCCTGATAATCTTGAGCTAATTAGGCATGGTGTTAAGGAGCTCGTAGATGTAAGGCTGCAGCTACTTATCCTGCTTGATAACGAACTGCTCTTTAGTTGATTTCGATATCTACAAGAATGTCTTGAGCGACATTTATTGGATGTCCTAATACTATTCGAGCATGAACTAGTACAATTTCTTTACAACGGTCTTCAGGAATACCCAGCAATTGTTTAGGAAGTTGGGGAATTTTGAGACTACATACATTATGTTAGTTGCGATCACCGCTTTGTTTGATTTTCCTTTTTTTTGTTCACAGAGGGTCAGAAGGATCTTGATTATACTCACTATGAAGCTGCGCTCTTAGTTGATAGCCCCCGGCATAGCGCCGATCGCCCAGCAGAGGCTGAATAACTCTCCGGCCTTGATATTCTAGTTTTAACTCTGCCGTTAGATCCTCATAATAAAGAAGCTTTTAGTGGGCTAGCAGTCTAGCTTGGCTATGTTATGGGCGATATTTTGGAGAAGTTCGCACATGGATATTTACTCTGTATTGGCATTCTAAACTAAAGTTGGAACACCTGTCTCAGGGTCGATTTTGGTAAGTACTTAAGCTACTTCGGGTGGCTTAGCCATTTTGTAAAATAGGCAGTTTCGGACCTAGGTTATTACCTATCTGAAGATTCTATTGAAATTGGACTACCCTGAAATGTAGAGCATAGTGTGGTTTACCTGATTGGCAAATCCTGTATCTACCAGTAGCTTTGTGAAATGCAGCCAAAATTATGCTGCTGTTTTGAAAGTTTGCTAGTCCTATACTCTCGTCATTAGGACAAGATACATCAACCCTTGGTGAATGTTCATCTGGACAGTCTGATTCCCGCCGTACAAGTTTTAAAGGAACTTTAGCTGGCTTTTGAAGAAGCCAGTGTAGAAGAGTGTGATATTTTGGCAGAACTCCATAAAAAAATTTAAATTTTCAGGCCTATTTTAAAGTTTTTTAATTTAGTATTCGATATTGGTGGAGAGAGGAATGGTGAAGGATAGCTGCCTGTTGACCTCGACAAGGATGTTGACGAGCTTCTGACTGAGCTTGGGGACATCCATATCAGCCGTAATCTCTAAAATAACGATCTAAGAAAGACACTTAAAGACCAGATTCTTAACCTTGTCCTTTGTAAGAAAGGAAAATAGTTTTTCAACTAAATTGGTTTAAAAGATATAGTAAAGCGGTATCCAGGAAATATAGGTGTACAGGGTCTCTAGGCACGTCTACAGCAGCTTTATAGGGAACCCTGCCTCCTCAGATTTTATTATAATGTTGTTGCAGATGTTGTAGACTGAGTCGTATTGGCTCATCATTAGCTATTTAAGAGTTTGAGTGTCCTTCGACGTCAGAGTGTTTTTCGAGAAGTCGAAGATCTACTCACTGAGCATTTTCAAAGTCTTGAGACCATAGTAACAAAGGTTAATTGATTTTGAAATAAGGTCACAGAAGTTCGGCAGGAACATTTTCCAGTCAGCTCGCCATTAGTGCTTCACGATTTATACAAGGATCGAGCTGAGCTTTGAAATAATATTCTACTACTTTTTATTGGCTCGCTAGGCTAGCTCGATGAACATCTGCATTACGTAGTTCTTTATATTTTAGCGATTTGGCTGGTCGACCCAAATCCAGTGCTGCTTTATCCCGTTTTAGGCGACAATTAGCATAAGGGTCTTGGTCATGGGGTTTCTGGCGAATTGTAGGACCTTATTGAAATTGATCCAGAATTGGGCATGCTTCTTCAAAGCGGACCAAAACTAGTTGCAGTAGTTGATCATCTGGACATCGGGGGAAGCATAGCAGTCGGTAAGCTTATCAAGATACTCGACTTTTTTCTAATCAAAAGGCGCCTCAGTGATATGTCTCAGTCCTTATTACATAATTCTCACTTAAAATTATTATAAAAGACACTTCATTTAGGACATCGCATTTTCAACTGGCTTGACAATTTCTAGAACTGCTTTTTCAGCCGCTAGTGCATCATGTCATGGAAGTTGTCATCCACGTCGCAGGGGTATTTTTAGCAGATTTAGCACCACTCATGCTCACACTTCAAGCAAGTCAAATGATAGCAGCCTTACGATTTTATTCCAGCTGTCTTGCATTTATCGCAGATAAGCAACTGCCTGAACTAGATAGCCAACTTGGTCATCCCCTCCTAAAACTAATCCGCAATGAGCCTATCAGTGATTCTGGCTTAATTATTTTATTAGCAGGAAATACCATGGTGGATAATAGTTTAGCAAGTTAGGCAGGTTTCTCTTCCACATTTCTAGCAATTTAACACATATTAATCCAGATCCACCAAGCAGAAGTAGCCGCATCCTTCGTACCTGCAAATCGCAATTTTCTATCCAAATTAAAGCTAGTGCTCGAAAGTGCCGTGGTTGAACAAGATTGTGTGGAAAAGTTCCAAAGAGGAATCCTCGGAGAGGATATTGGCTATCTGATCAAGACTGATTATTGTTTCTATATCTTTTTACTTGCAATAGATGCATAAAATTCTATTGTAGGTCAGGGAATTAAGATTTTCTTTGACATATTGCTTGAGACAACTCTGATGATAGAGGTGTTTGCAAGGCTCGAGTCGGTATGCGTCCACCATTTCGAATTAGACACAGCAAATTTAGCAGTGCTTATCCATTCTTATGTATGGATGTATTTAGGCAGTGATCGATATTTCATTGCTTGAGTCAGGAAAACATTTACAATCACTGAATTATATCCCCATATTATTATACTCACTTATTATGGGATTCATCAACTAGAAGGGACTCGATAATCTTGCTGACTATAAGTACAAGTCAGGCGGGTACAGCTGGCTTGATTACAAACTCAACCCCTTTTGGGAGTGGTGTGCCAAACGACTCCCTGTCTGGATGGCTCCCAACCTTGTGACCTTCACTGGCTTTATCTTCATTGTTGGCTCCTATGCACTTATGCTCTTTTATGACGTTAACTTTTCTAAGGAAATTCCGAATTGGATTTTTTATGCCTCAGCTATCGGCGTATTTATATACCAAACATTAGACGCTATCGACGGAAAACATGCGAGAAATACAAAATCAAGCAGTCCACTGGGCCAGCTCTTTGATCATGGGTGCGATTCCTTCTCACTTAGTTTCTGTGTACTTATGTATTGCTAGTCCTGTCTCATTGAGTACGAGTGGGTATTTTATATCTTAATCGTCAATCAGGGCCTTAGCTATTTTTCAAACCTAATGGAGAGGCATACAGGCGTATTAACCACCCAGGTCAACAACTTCGGCGTCACAGAGATCGAGCTTATCATTGTAGCTTTATTCGCTGTAACAGGTTACACAGGGCAACTTTTCTGGAGTCAGCCGCTGTTCATGTTCATCCCTGGCTTTCTCCAGACCCTAATACCATCCAACAAGATAACAAATTTCATCTTGAACGACTGCAGCCCATCCAGCATCGTCAAATGGATTAATGTTTTTCTCACAGGACTTCTGGTCTATGTGATATTGAGCTTCATATTTAAGAACAGGCACAACCTGCTAGCGATTCTGAAGGATCTGCTGCCCTTTGTTATTCTACAGGTCCTTTAGGTCATCTTCTACCTCAAAATAAGTTTTTTCAAAGAGATATCAGGACTCATCCTTATCAGCTTCGGCATGATATTCTCACTAATCTGCTGCAAGCTTATCACATGCTCTGTAACCAAAATGGATTTCCCGCTTTTCCATCTCTAATTGGCTCTTCTGGCGTTATTCACTCTGGTCATCTTTATCATCCAAAACTACAATGCCGACCTAGCCAAAAAGGTGTTCCTTCTTTACAGTGTGATTAACCTGGCGACAATTGGATTCTGGCTGCACAGCACCATCAACCAGATCACCAAGCGTCTGGGAATCTATTGTTTTAGTCTTCAGAAAAGAAAAACGTAATGATTTGAATTAATTAATTATGTTCGATTGGCTTATGACTCAATTCAGGAAGAGGCAGTCATCGATCGGCATCCAAACCAGCCGAAATAGCTGCAGCCGCGGCACGTCGACTGGCTCGAGTGGCTCGAGTGGCTCGTCCTGCTGTCACACCGCCAAAAAAGGTGCCAGAAGGAATGATTAAGAAGATCTGCTCTAATCAGTAAAGATATGGTCCAACTGAAAACTATCATCTATTCATTTTATAATTCTTCTAATACTTTCCCTGACCTACTACTTTGGGGGCTTGTTTATGATCGATTGACGTAACAACTACTGAATCTCCATATAGGCCTATACATCAGGAGTAATCTCCTAAAACTATGAGTCGTCTAGTAGATAATTATCAAAGAAGTCCCTTGAAATTATGCCCTAGCCTTAAATCTTCTCTCTAATGGGGATATAGATCTTGGCTTTGTACAGATCGGTTTTAGGGATGAGCTAATATTGGCAGAGGATGGATTCAGATGTGTATAGAGTGTCCAATTTACTTGAATGTTATTGATTAAAATCATTGATGGCAGTTTAGATTTGTTGAAAAGCATTTTCGAATTAAAGCTTGTAGATGTCCAGCTTCAAACCATTTTTACATGCTTTGATAAGCTAATTAAAATTGGATAGTTCTTTGATTGGCTCATCTATGTTGTATACCCTGAAATATTTTAAATTTTTCTATTTGAGACTCGAGTTGATGCTTTTTATCAATTTGTTAACTTACTCTTTGCTTACCCTCAAAATCTCGGCCTTTTAAATTTTCTAAGCTGAAGGATTTTCCATATTCATTTATTTATATTAATTTAAAATCTAGAAAAGATTAATCTGAGAGCTTTAAGCAGGAAGTTTGCCAAGAGGGTCCCTTTCATAAGATATGCTTTATATAAATTCATTTTTTCAGGTTCAATTTTTTTAGCTATTCTTTCATTCGCAGGGGGCTGGCGGATATCTAGTGGTTCATCCGGGCTAGTGGAGTGGTCGGCCGGTTGTGAACTGGGGTTAGGCATTCCACCCTGTCGAACTTCTTCATAGCAGATGTGCTTTTCTATCTGCCTATCTAAAGATTTGTCTGGTCGGAATTCTATTTGTCTTTTAATTTGGATTTGCTCTCCCGGTCGTGTGTTTCTTTCAGGGGAGTTCGGTCTCGCTTTATGATGACAGTGTCGAAGAGATTGTCCCAGCTCATTCTCTCTTCCTCCTTGATCTGCAGACAGGCGATTATAGTATTCTTGTTAGTCTAGGAAATAGGAATCGACGATGGGAAAGATAAGGGCTTTTTGACAATGTTCTAAAGGAGCTGAGTCTAGTTGTAGGCCATCCAAGGAGTATTGCCGTAGATGAGCTCGTAAAAAATCAGTCCCACAGACCAGAGATCTGCCTTGCTGGTGTAAGTTTATCTTCTTAGTATCTGAGGACTCATATAAAGAGGAGTGCCGACCAAAGAACACATAACTGTCTGTGTGTCAGCCTTCTTAGCGAACCCGAAATCAACTAATTTGCAGATCCCCTCATGTATGAGAATATTGGCGGGCTTGATGTCCCTGTGAGTGATCCGATTATTATGAAGATATTTATAGCCCTCGAGAATGTCTTGGAAAATTTTGACAGCTATTTTTTCAGGCAGTCTTTTTTTCTTCCTCATGTAGCCCATCAGATCTCCTTAGTTGCAGTATTAAGTTATCAGGTACATGTTGTTCGACGTCTGGAAAACGTCAAGCATTCGCACAATATTCTTATGGTTGAGCTTTTTCATGATCTAAATTTCTGAGCAGATGTTCTTCAGATTGAAGGCGTTCGTGAATAGACTCTTATTCATAACCTTGATGGCGACAGGCTAATCAGTTGCGATCACCCTGCCTTTGTAGACGGAGGCATAAGAGCCTTTTCCGAGCAGGTTCTTCGTGCTGTAAGCATACTTCTCTATCTTCTTCTAACCCTCCCCGCTTTTCATCTAACGAATTATTTATAACAATAATTAATATCTACAAAATGACCTTGCTTTGCAGACCTACTTGGAGGCCCCTTTTCCACTTAGTTATTTCAATCTGAACTTAATTTTTCATGATTCAATTCCATAATTTTCTTGCAGCTGTTGGCATCACTCGTCCCGGGGAAAATCTTTATTACCAGCTTCAGAATACGCTGCCTCATAACTATTTGAATGCTTTGACTACCTTCCTAGCCGAACTCACCCTTAAGGATATCGACATCCTTGCCAGAAGGCTTATCTAGACGTGGTAATGCAACTTCTCAATGCGGAACTTCAAGTCCTTGTAAAGCTCGTATTCGTTTGAGCAGTTCCCTCGAATGAACTCAATGATTTTCGACAGGCCTCAATCGACAGATTCATCTTATCGAGCAGTTAGTTCTTATTAGCAGATTAAGAGGCATTAAGATCTTGCCAAATACTCAACCGCTAGTCCTGTCTTTATAGATGACGGTCTAGGTCATTAAGTCTGGTCAACTCGGAGCTGCCAGAACTGCTCCATATTCAAATAGCCTCCAAAAAAAACAAAAAATTTCGAGGAGTAGCAATAAACAAGGCGTTTGCGTGAACAGTTAAAAGCCAAAATGCGGGGCAAGATCCTGAAGTGATTTATTAGCAGAAATTAAATGAACAGTAAATAGCACGATTACCTATTCAAGGTAGCTATTATAGGCAACTCGTGTGTCGGTAAGTCCTCTATCTTGAAGCGCTATGCTGACGACACATTCAATGACAGCTACCTGGCCACTATTGGCGTCGATTTCAGGTTTAAGACTTTGATTGTCGATGGAAAATCAGTAAAACTGCAGATTTGGGATACAGCTGGCCAAGAGAGGTTCCGGACAATCACAAGCACCTACTATAAAGGCGCCTAATGCATTCTCCTGGTCTTCGACATTCATATCAAGAAAAGCTTTTAGGATATATAGAATTTCTGGCTGGGTGAAATAGAGAAGTATGGCGAAAAGCAGGTGGAAATCTGTTTACTGGGCAACAAGTCCGACTATTAGCAAGGTAGAGAAGTTACATTGAAGGAGGCCCAGGACTACGCTGATTCAAAAAATCTACCATTTTATGAGGTAAGTGCTAAAAATGGTGATCAAATTGGCTAAGCTTTCCTGAGCTGCGTAAAGAAATGCATAAAAAAAACACCTCCTAGACAGATCTAAACGAAAGGATTAATCGCCTAGATAAGCAAGAAGAAGTAATTATTATCGGTTAAAGGAGGCAGCTAAGCCAAGAAGAAATGCGAGTGCTGATTATTCAAGTAGACTTATATTATTGCTAATGGGCCTAATTTAGCTGCTATTCCAGCTTGGAGAGCTGCTTCTTTATCTATTCCAAGGCGGACAGCTATTCCTTCTCATCAAATAATGGTTTTTTCTTCCTGACCTTAGTCTATTTCCCCTTTTTGTTAGTCCGTTATAACTAAGTCGATCGGTACATTCGCAATTTTTAATAAGGATTTTATTTTTATCTATTTGGCAAGAACTATTCTTTCACGATTGGTTATTTCTTCTTAATTGTTAATGGTTGTTAGTTTGCCTTTAATTTAGATTGCTCGATACTGACGAATCTGTCGATCCACTTGCATTTGAAACTAGCTCCTTAAATTTTCTATTTCTAAAATTAAAAGATTTTTTTCTTTTTAAGGTTGAAGATCGCTGCTAAAGTGTCTGCTTGCTCCTTATAAATTTAGAAGGAGAAATCGGCAGGGATGACTCTCTACCTCTTTTACAGCTATTTTTAGGCTGCAGCTATCTAATTTTTTAATTTGACTTTTTGACTTTAAAGCTTATTCAAGCGCTTGTTGTGCTAACAGATAAAAATTTGCATTTTCTAATCAGCCTTTGAACAATTTTCTTCTTATTTCATTATGTCGAGCTTAAGGTTAAGTTTCTATTTGAATTGCTGTATTGTTTTATAGAACTTAGTTTATAACTACTTGCAAGATTATTAAAGCCGACTGGCTATTTTCTGATTATGAATTTAATAGTTCTGCAAATGAACTGAAATCTGATCATCCTTCTAATAGATTCTCTGTGCAAAAGTATTCTGAAACTAGATTAGCGGGTTTAACAATTTTTTCTAATTATTTTACATAGGGACATTGATCTTATTGGACTCGAAGTAATTGGTTAGGCTATTGGCTAGGTTACGACACAGTTCAGTCTAATTAATGATCTAGATGCCTCTGTTCCTTTCTAACAATAACTCATTTTTAAGCAATTCCACCCTCCTTTATAGTGCGACCTGCTATTCGACAAAGCCCTAGTCGTCAAGGAATGCCTTGATATCAAGTATGCTCTTCCTAATCGACCTGGCTGATCTGACATCTCTGGACTAGGGTTTGGCCAGTCTTTTGACCTATTTCTATAGGGTTGATAATTTGAGCTACATAAAATTGATACTTCAATTACGCCTCCTACTTTTCATGACTTTGAATCTTGCCAGTGCTGACTAATCTTCGCATAGTTTTATGTATTATCTGATTGCTTATTTATGTGATTATTTATCATTTACTTTAGATAGCTGGATCCACTACTCAGCCTGCTCTGTCAGGAACTTGTGGAAATTTTGTTTAAGTGGGCCGCTTATCAGGTCTACAATGTACCTGTTGTTGAATTTAGCTTTGGCTGTCATGCTCAGATAGAGATTTAAGTCGGCCCGGTGCTTTTCCTATGAGCAGTTGTTCAACAACCAATTTTTAAACGCCTTTGAAATATTTTTGACAATATTTTTTCTGTCTTTTAGGAAATTTACATGATTTGATTATGAAAATTCCTAAGCTTTTACAGTCGTCTCCTCTTACTAAGTCTCATTGATTTTATAAAAGTCCTTGAGCCTGATAAGACGATAGCCCAACTTGATATCAGTTATTTTAAGAAGTTGGGAGCCTTCCTTTGTCAAATAATTTTTAATGGAGAGGGAGGGTTCCTCCTCTTTAAGAGTCAATATTTAGTAACTATTTCTGAACTAAAGGGTGTGAGAGGGCAGGTGTATTTTCTTAGTATCCTAATGAAACTATGGAAAATTATTCATTTGTTCTAGAAAAATCATTCCTAACGCAACATCAATCTCCCTCTAAATTTTGTTAATCGTTTAATTTTTTCAGCACTTAACTGAAAAAACGGTCGGACTTGCCGAATTTGCGAATGATGATGCCAAGGCCAACTCCTGTAATAATAACAATTTTCAATAGCTTTAGATTAATCCTACTAATTTTGATTTTGAGTAAGGATTGACTAATTTAATTTGATTGAAATGGAGGTTGAACAAACAATGACTAATACCAACATCAACAAGGTCCAGAAGACATCCAAATTTATAACTGGCAGGGACTTGTCCACTGAATAATCAGTATACTCGAAGGCAGTGGCCTATAAGATCGGTAAATAATTCATAACTCCCAATGATTATGAGACATTCGGGATCCTCGGCTAATACTGGGCCAAGGCACCAAACAACTAAATCTTCCATGTAAAAAATATATTTTAGTTTTTCATCTTTGCCATTGGAGGGGCAGGACTGATCTCAATCATTCAGATTATCAGCAACTATGTTAACGGCAGTGGCTTCATCTTCTTGAACTACAGTTTCCGGCTAGGTAGTGGACTGATATCTTTGGGTTCCAACTTGGATCAAGATGTTCGTAGGGCCATTTGGCTTTAGACTATCCCTGACATCTTTTATACCCTGACAATCTATGTCTGTCTGCTTTTCTTTTATAAGGGACTGCTGAGATAAGTCAAGTCAATTTAGATGGCTAAAGGCGACTTCGGACGCAACGCAGTCGAGCTTATCAACTGCAACGAATAGGACATAAAGTTCCTGCACTCAACCTGCAACGTAATAGAGACAGTAAAACTTTATGACTACAATGGACAGTTCTACTAGCTCTTCAAAATATCATAAAGATTCAAAGAAAAGCGGTAGCTATGCATGCAATCAAAGTTCGAAAATATGAATTAGGACGCCGAGAAGGATCTTTAGTAGATCTCGGCTTAGTTTAGCTCATATAATGTCAAGCCTGTCCACTACGCAGGCCACTGTCTGGCCGTTTTCCATACCAACAGGGATAAATTCAACTTTCTTATCACTGTCGACTAAGAGCGGAAATATAACTCGATTTACCACTCCATCCTTAGAAAACTCTTTTAATATCCTTCAAACATAGGCAACTCGTAACTCAGGCTGGTCGACGAATATCCAGATATTAACATCAACTTGGAGAACGTGGACAGTCCCTTGTACTTGAAGTACATAAGGAACATACTGTATTTCCTGCTTATAGGACTGATAATGTTCGCAATGATGGGCATTATTTCTATTCCATTCATTCATTACAACGGCTCCACTCTTAAGGCAGCTTGCAATTATAACTCATCTCTATCTCTTAGCCAAGTCACAGCTACTAAGAACATGACTTAATACATCTGCTACTGTCAGAGGAATCAGGCCCTTTATTTCACATCACTCGCTAACCAAACCTTCAAATCATTGTGCTACAACACCATAAATATCGAATAGGTGATAATGCCTTCCGAAATGTACGTGGCAGGGGCAGTAGCGATTGTCTTCATGAATCTGGTGACTGCCATGATCGTCAAATTCCTTGTCACTAAACTAGCTATGTTTAACACAGTTTATATGCAAGATTAAATCATTTTCTGGACAGTGCTGGTCATGAATCTCTGGAACTCCTTCTTAACACCCATCTTCATTAACTCTCGTTTCAACTTCAGTTTTTACATGTCCAATACTTTCAATTTCTTTGGTCAGGATAGAAAACCTATCTTCACTGCATTTTCGGATACGTACCCGCTCTGGTTCTTGAATCTTTCCACCCTGTTTACGGCCTACAGCCTAATAAGCCTGATCCTCCCCTACATCAAGCTAATCGCCTAGAAGATATACATTTCAATAAACTGTTACAGACTCCAATCCCTCGAAGGAAAAATATCGCAAGAAAATATGAACCAGCGTATCACAGATGTCAAGTATTGTTTCGCCACCAATCTGGCCGAAATCCTTGCCTTTGTGGCCTACTCGATCATCCTGGCCCCTGGTTTTCCTATCCTCCTAATAATCGGGTTCATGGTTATCTTCAACTCCTACATCATAAACGGAATAAGGATCTTCTACATGAACACAATCGGCTCATTCCTCCCTTCACACCTTTTCCTCAAAATTATAAAGTTTTTCAAAGTAGTGATACTGACCCATATGGTTTTCGGTCTTTATCTATATTCAGCGCACTTTAACACTAATGCGCTTAATGCTTTCCCCAATAGAGGCAAGACTCTAGCTGATCGATTCATATCCGTCAGTCATCTGTTTATAGTGTTGATCTTTGTCGTCTTCTTTATGCTGTTCGACACCAATGTACTCATGTGCAAGCTAGAGAGTCAGCTAAATAGTGATGTCTTACCCTAGAACAAGCAACTCATCTCCTCGCAGTCACTAAGGGACTTCCTGTTCAAAAAGTATCCGAAGTAGCTGAAAAAACTTCATTACAAATGATTTATTCATAATTATTTCTAACTTTATCATTCTCCCAGCAGTTCCACGAAAACTTTTAACGGGTTTGGGATTTTCGGAAAATTCTGTTGCCAATCCTACTGGCTTTTCAGTTTACCCTTTTCCTCTTCTGGCAAGGAGTGCACCCATTCTTGCACCACGCAGTAGAAACCTAGAGTGACATTATTATGAAACTCAGTAAAGATCCGCTTGATACTCTAAAATTATGTGCAGCGCGAGGCCATATTGGACGATTTATTAACTGGGTCAACTATGTATAACCCTCTATTTTAATAGTTGGCAAAGAAGGGGCTCGGGTATTATTAGTCTAAGTAAACGCAATAACTATTTTGATCAAAGTTTGAATAGAAGGCGATTAGGTGGGGTAGGATATGATTGTAGTGAACGATCTCGTTTTCTAGTCGGGAGAATTTTAGGAAGGCGGCGATCAGAATCACCACAGAAAAACTACTCAGACCTCCTTTGTAGGGTGTGTTCAATTTAGCCTTAGCCAGAATCGATTTCAGAATCATCGTCAGAGCCTGAAGGGAGGGGAGTTTGTCCAAAAGTTGTTTAATGAATAAGGTAGATCTTTTCCCATCGAATAGCTAGACTGTCAGGTCGACCTTTACTGAAATCTAGCCTCCGAGTTTCCTCGAGTCGATTGTCATTTTAAGGATTGGGATACTGGCTTCGAAGAGTTAGAAATATTCCTACACGATTCCAGCCTAAAATAGCTTTTTACGCATGGTAGTGAGCAGTTGTTTAAGAGGGTATCGGGTTTGGCCGATGACTTTAGTGATATCGAGGGAGGGTTAAATCGATTTGAGCACATTCGGTGAAATGGAGAGATCCAGATCGCTGTCATGAAGTGCTAGACCTGCCTCTTAAGAGCCGTATAGGTAGAGCTCAGCCTAAGGATAGAGGGCAGCCAGCTCTTGCTTGATAAATTAGATAACCTTGTTTTTCGAAAAACTAGCCTTCCTGCTTTTCTAGAGTAGTTAATCGTAGTACTATATTATCATTTAGTTGTATCGGTGTGCATAGATTCGTGATTAGAGCTAAGTCGGATTTATTGTGTGAGTGTTGGCCTCTTTGGTCTATTAGACTACTGTCTGGACTGCTCTGCTGACGGTCTCCTTTTACTAAAATTAAGTTTGTCTGTAGTCGATCTACGAATATCGTCTGGTCAAAGAGCCGCTTCTCCTCCTCTTCTTCTTGAATTCTCCTCTCAGGTTTTTTTTCTTGGGAAATGATTAGGTGTTATCTCGAGAGTTGGCTGTTTGGGATATTATGTCAGGATGGTGAATTTCTATGGCCGATTGACGTTGAGCTATATTAGACTGATTTACAATTTTTTTACACTTTTTCTTGCGATCTGGGCGGACGGTCTGGCAGTTTTATTGAAGGGATTATTTGCATTCGCTCAGAATCTTATCCTTCAACCACAGAAGATAAAAGCCTGAGCATGTAACTAGTAAAGAAATGACGTGTCTATTGAACGTGTATTGAAATTAGCCTATGCACAGCTTCACTCGGATCTAGCTAGAGCAATTATGAATTAATTAATTCAATTAAACTCCAATCGAGTTCTGGCTTAGACTAGTTCAATAAATGGTTGTTTTTTTCCAAAGAGTCGTAGAAATTTGTGAAAGATTATCTTGTTGCCTCGTCCAATCTAAAAAATTATAGTCTTTATGTATTTGTCAGGCTCAAAAGGTAGTTTTTCAGGAATTTTTAATTGACGGTTATTGGCGAGGGCACTATCAACTGCCGAGTGCTGTTCACAAACTTCAGCACTGAGATCCTGATGAGTTGGTAGGCAATCCAGCTTTACAATCTCCACTTCCAGCAGCTCCTGAAAAGTATATTCTAACTTTCCTTACGATCTACGTAATAAGGCGTTTCAAACTAGTTTCCGACTATCAGAGACTCCAAAATTTTTATACAATCTTCAGTACTCTTGAGGAATTCGGGACTGAGAGATACAGTGTCGAATCCTGAAATCGTCTTTGAGAACTGCAAGTGTCTGAGGAGCGAGTGATCTGGACAGTCGGTTTGCTAGCTCGGAAAGGTCAGCAATTAAACACTGAATATTTACGGAGATTGATGGTCTAAGACCAATAACTAGAATTAGCAGGGCCCGAATATCCCCTGAAGTCGAAAGGCCTCCTTGACAATCACAGCGAAATCTGGATCACTGATTGTAAATACAGAGATCTTGTGGGACTCTGAAAGATTTTAGATCCTTGTAAGTGTAAGACCAGTTCAATAGTTTGGGCTTGTTGTTTTTGGCAAGCTCTAATATTTTTTATAGGTCCACTGCTGAAAGATTGTAGTCATGGACTCGATCGATACGATTGTTGAGGCCTTTCTTCATAATTAAGACTACGATGTAAGCGCCAATAATATCAATACCATCATCATTCACTCATGTGTTTAGCAACGCCTGTAACTGCTCTGATTCTCCTTCGAAACCGCATAATCGACTCCTAAATATCGAACGCCGATTCGATAGTGATTATTCTTATATCAATAAAACATGAATAAAGGTCGCAAAAGTCATTCAGTGCTCAGGTCGGTGGAGAGGTCGCATTTTTACCAGTTCACATTAAAATTAGCTATTGAAAAAGCAAAATGATTAGCTGAGAAAATAACTAAAACGAATCAATGAATCCCTGACTGAGTCGGTCGGAAAGCTGGGAGTTAAAAGGCAACTTCCCTAGATAAAGGATGAGACTCTGAAGAAGGAGATCGATAACGCCAACAAGCAAAACCTTCTGTACCAGCGTGAGATCAGCAAGCTAAAAGGGATGATTCCAAACTACAATTTTACTAGGATTTAGGAACTTGAGAATGCTCTTCGAGCGAAGGACAAAGAACTAGACTCCTACAAAAATCAAATCAAGCTGCTCTAAAAATAAAAAAGGGGCATAATTAAGAGTAATGACCACTAAGACGACATGTAAAAGAAAATCGCCCAGCTGAACTAGGACCTTGACTTTCACAAGAAAAAGCTGCAGGAGGCCAAAAAAAAATAATTATAGCAATAGAAGTCAATGAAGTTTCAGCAGGACTACTTGGTCCAGATGCAAGAAAAATACCGAGGCAAAATCGAGCCCAAAGGCAAGATTTAAACCCAATGCCAGAATTGCTCGAATTTCCAATAATAGTTGAAAAAACAGACTGGAATCATCGAGCAGAGCAAACTTGCCCTCTAAAAAAAACTGACAAAGGAAATCGAACAATTGAAGCAAGGAATCCTAGCGAAAGAAAAAGCCATTAGAGAACTGTAGGAGTAGGTCAGAGGAAAATAGAAATAATTCAATATCCTGAACTCCAGAGTAAAGTAGGCCTCAAATCGTAAGAAGGTTAACGAAAGGGTCGAAAAAGTGCCAGTCTTTTAGATCCCTAAAGATTATAGGGTTATTTATAAAGGAAATCATGGGGCCTTCGAGACCCAGTTCAACGATTTGGATAGCATGTAACCACACACATCTTAGATCCGCCTCTAAAAAATCCGGATAGGGTTCAAAGAAAATAGGATCGTCTGGATGCAGAACACCTACAGGGCCAACCAATAGTCGATCACCAAACTGAGTTTCAACTTGGCCTACTAGGAATAACCTGAATATAAGTAGCTCAATCTCGGTAAAAACTAAACTATTATTGAAATCCAGGGGTACTATTCCAAATCGATTTAGTTTTTGTCCTTTAAGACCAATAAGGACAACCTACTTACAGTCGGCTCCTAGAAAAATAAGGAAAAATGCAAGTTTTTCGACTTAGATATCAGGAAGAGTTAGTCGATAGTGGGACTGCTGGGCGGCTGTTCTGAATAGCTTGCTTTCCTGGGAGTAGTGCTGAAAGTCAAGAAAGTTCAAGCGACGAAATCAAAATAAGAATGATTAATCACTTCTCTACATACTCATCCGTCTTCACCAAACTCAGATGTGAATTTTTAGTACCTCGTGAGCTGGGTGTGGTCTACTGACGGTTTGCAGGATTTTATGCTCTCTAAGAAATCTTTGAAGCTGACGATCGGCAACTCTACCTAGTCTTTCCCGAAATCCATCAGAGTTTTCTTTATAGCTCCTGTCTTGTCGTCCTCTGCTACTTGGTATTTCCCATTTGGCCCTTTCTTCCAGTAGATGGCTTGCTGGGCCTTCTTCAATGGAATATACGCGGCTGTCTTTATGAGGATCGACAGATCGCTCCCGCTATAGTAGTTCGTGGCCTCAGCTAGTTTTGCGACTTATTCCTAAGTAATGCAGTGGCTTTTCATTTTGCCGATCCCGTTCTTAAGGATGCCGAATCTTGCTTAGAATTAAGGCAGGGGGATATAAATTCTTTTTTAGAATCTTCTGCGGATAGCAGGGTCAAGAGACCAAGGGATGTTGGTGGCTCCGAGGACCAAAACATTGTTATTATCGATTCCGACACCTTGCATTTGTACTAGGAACTAGGTGATAACGCGTTTGCTGGAATCGTTCTGACCGTCAGTCCTCTCCCCGCACATTGAGTCTATTTAGTCGATAAAGATGATAGAAGGCTTGTTCTATCTGGCTGTTTCAAATAGCGTTTTGATAAGCCTCTCTGACTATCCCACGTATTTAGAAATAAGATCAGACGAGGAAACGCTGAAAAATTTGGCCTAAGCTTCAGTGGCACAAGCCTTCGCAAGGAAAGTCTTGCCAGTCCCTGGAGGACCGTAGAGCAAAATTCCTCTCCACGGCTTAACGATGTCATCGAAGAAATTAGGGAATTTGATCGGATAAATTACTGCTTATTTAAGTGCGTTTTTAGCTACTTAAAGGCCCGATACGTCCGACCATTTAATATTCGGCTTTTCGCCAACGAGACAGGCTTCCATGGCCCCTTTCATCTCCTGGTTCTATTAGGAAGGGCCTGATGAGCCTCCGCCTCCGCCTCCGCCATGCTTCTTTTTGGCTATAGGAGCGTTTTGTAAAGCACCCTTCGGATATTTTTTTTTAATATCTTAGAGCTAGTCTTTCCTTGACTGCAAGAGAGCTGTGTAACGTTCGAAATACATTTTGTGCTCCTCAATGAAAATGCTCCCCTTTCTTTCGCTCAGGAACTTATATAAGCTGATAGCTTTGGCAAGTTTGGCAAGACCTTGTTAGCAGGGTACTTTAGTCATACTAGCGGGCGCACCACAGCGAATCGGCCTCCTTCTGTAAATTAGCAGCCTTGATTTCGTACTATTGAAGATTTATCATATTAATTAAGCATCAGAATATAGTTAATACCTATAATATTATATCGAAGTTGAATTGACGCTGCTAAGTCGGTGGACTGTGTGTCATCCTATGCATTGTCATTCATATAGGAAGGTCATTCATGCAACCATTTCATCAGTTTGTTGGCTAGCGTTTTGTTCTCACTCCTCTATTCAGATAGCTATTTCACTCCGAGCTATTCTTTTTCGCTGGCCTGCTCCAAATAATTTTAGAAGGCTGTAGCTTCGCCAAGGATTTTACCATCTGCGTAGCCATTGGATGCATCCGAAAGCTGGAAAATCATATGGTTATAAACTTCAGCATACAATGCCGGCGTTATATTCTCAATATCGATGAAAGAATAAAACTAATGACTAAAGAGGAGTCTACGCCTCTGCTACTCGAGCCATCTGTATTTACTTTATTTGACAATTATGTTTTTGGACAAATCGCGTAGGATTGACCCGTGTTTTTAATGGATGTTGACCTACAGCTATTTGAAAGTGTTGAACTATATTAGTTTTTCCTAGACTTAGGCCAGTTCCTTGCAATGGCTCAAAATCACCTGCTTGATAGAAGGGACGTAGATTTGAGGGAGCAAGGAGTCGTTCGTTCTATTGATGACGGGATAGACTCCGTAAGGGTAGAGTTCCTCGTAATAGGGTGAGTCGAACTTGGAGATAGAATTATGTTTGTAAGGATCAAAGTCAAAGACAGCAGGGCTAACAGATGAGCTCTCTGCGAACAAGGCTGTCGCCCTCCTTAGTAGCGAACGACCAATTACTCTGCTAATCATGATTATTGAAAATGACGGAAGGTCTAATTTAATATGAAACCGGTGGCAGCGCAGTGTCCTCCCTGCGTCGAATACACTCCCCAGCCGCCCTCGGAGCGCAAGCTGTAGCGCGTCCCTTACCAGAAGAAGGTCATCTAATACGAATAATACGAGTACGAGGAGAGGATACCTAGGCAAGTCGTCCACACCTAATACGACTAAGTCAAGAAGGTGGAATTGATTCCTGTCACGAAGACTGTCACCGATTATTACGCAGTTTAGGTGGTAAGACAGTTGATCCCCCAGGTCCAAAAATAAACAAAGGTGGAAATGGTTCCTGTCGAAAGAACGATCCAGAAAATGATATACAAGCCGGTTGTTAGGAAAGTGGTCCATAAGCCTTAGGAAGAACAAGCTTCCTACATAGCCAGTTCCGACATCCGCCGGGCTTAGCCTGTCCTCTATTCCTACGCAAAGAATTATATTGAGGAACCTCGATACGTTACCACTTATCCGGCCAGCTCAGTGGCGAAGGAAACTTATGCGTCCGGTATGCCCTACTTCGCCTACACGCCACTTTTCAACGAGTATGATCAGATCCTCCAAAATAACAGTATCGGGGACAACCTCAGATACAGTCAGTTTTACAACGCGATCAATTCAGTGTCAAAAGTTGAAATTCCTGACGGAGTGGCGAGTTCTGTGTGGGACCGTGCTGCAAACGGCAACACGGCCAATGTCAAGGATCTGGCAAGAGTCATGAAATAGCTCTCTCTGGACAACTAGCAAGTAAAGGGCCTTTTTCAGCGAGCGTTCTCATGATGATTTCAAATTATTAATGCACCCTCAGCTTAACGGAAAATAGCATTTGTAGTACATAAGCTCTCGGCAATAGCAGGTGCAACAATAAGTCCGAATCAGGAATTTATCAGCTTACAAATCAGGCCAGGTACCCTCTCCTTAAAAAAGCCGATTCCGCCCTCCCGACGATGACTTTTAGCCCACAATAAGAAAAAAACCTCCACAAAGAATAGTTATAAGAAATATCGAGGAACTTTAAAAGAAAAATAATCAACCTATCTGTCCACCCCCCGCCTCCAAAATCTAAACCATACCCAAAATAGTGACTTCAGTCAACAAAACTGAATAGTCCTCCCACAAACAGCCCTCTTAAAGCTACGATTTATCACGAAAGGCCTCTAATTACTAGATTTTTGAGTTTATTCCTACCATCTCTGAGTAGAGCTTTCCTAAGGACTTGTTAAGGTTGGCACTTCCCACTCATTAAACTCCTACTGACGGAAAACAATTATTTTTCAAGACTGTACTCAAAATTCTTGGTCAGCCCTACTATGATCCGTGGCTTACTCTTTATAAGAACGGTTTGATATTCGGGTCAGGTGACATCAGACTAGCGATGTTCGAAGGAAGGAAAGTTTATGTGGGGAGATTAAATGGAACTACCAAATAGGGCCGAGGATTGTAATGGGAAAGCAGCAAGTACTTTATTGGTGAGTGGAAAAACGGGAAAAGATAAGGCTTCGGCATCTAGAATAATCTACAGACCTGTGTAAAATACAAAGGACAGTGGAAAAATGGGGTAAAGCACGGTCAGGGAGTCGAAGTAAGCGAAAATTGTAGTTATGAAGGTTCGTTCATGTTCGGGCTGAAGCATGGCCAGGGAGAGGAGAAATATTGCGATGGCAGCTATTATCGCGGGTGCTTCACTAATGGTTAAAAGCACGGATTTGGATAAAGTCTTTAATAAGGAGTGTTTTTTAGAGGCGACTTCTACAAAGGCAATCCTGTCCTGAGCGAGAATCAAACGAATTCTACATTTCCCAAGATATCTGAACCACAACGACATCAGAGCACAGTCAGACAGAATTCCTCGTTCCAGACTAGGAGCAGGAATCTATCAAACTACGATCGACCCAAACTCAAGCCGCAAGAGGTCTATAACACTCCCATCCAAGAGGAGGCTTAAGACATCTAGCCGGATAGAGAGCCTTAAAAACCTATACTTAGGATCAAGCCTTTCTAAAAACCACCCAGGAGGGAAGGACTAGCTTCTGTGCAGAGAAAGCCCATTCAAGTCATTCAGCATCCCAGAGTGCCTTTTTAGGAGGAAGAAATAATCTTGCCAGGAAGGAACAGCTTCATCGCTAAGTCTAGACGTCCGCCAAACCAACTAGCTTTCGAGCAGAAATAGCCCTCCTCAATCCAGCAAGACACAAGCCGCGTGCTTGACGATAGCGACCGCTAAATCCTCCAAAACATAAAGCAAAAAAAAGCCCCTAAGAAGCCGAACAAACGCGAAAAGATAATGGATATCTACTACCCGAAGAAGGTTTATTCGAACGTTTTCAAGGGCGATCTGAGTTTCGATGAACCTATTTTAAAAAAGTGATTTTTAACTCTGTTCAGTAGCGGAGTCCTGAGCTCCTCCTGCTCGTCTTCACCTTTTTCATCACCTCTTCCAGCACGGAATTCTGCAGTTCGGAGAGGACACTATCATTGCATGTTTTTATCCTGCTCAAGCTGTTCTATCGATCCTCGCTGACCACCTCGCTGACGCTAGCCTCCTCGACGTAAATCGACTAAACTTGACTAGAACTAGCAGTGTCTCCACTGGTCTTTTAAAGATAGGTCTGAAGCTCCCAAAGTGCATTAGTGATCCTTACGTCCCTTAATGGCAGATAATACTAAAGCCTAGAAATGACATACCTCAAGGAGTGCCTAAGTTCCTCAGGGTCATTGAGCTTACAGCTTTTGACAGCCCTTTCAATAGCCTCCATCAAGATTATTAATAAATTTTATTTATTCGCAAGTACTGACATTATCAATTGTTCACCATAACTCCTTTATAATCCTTTGCTACTCCTACATTGTCTTCAGCAGGTCTTTTTTCGATTTTGTCAGGTCGGAGAGCAGTATCCGCAGGCTGTTGCTTACTTACTTGCCCATCTACACTGAGCCGCAGATGTACACCGCTCCGTTATCTTCCTTCAGAAGAACTTAGTTCACTACTTCCTTATCCTCTTTAAGCAGATGCGTTACATAGCGTTTGGTCTGAGAGTCCCTACTGAAAGCTGGCTTGAAATAGTCCAGAATGCCTTTCGACAAATACTCAAGTATTTCCTACTTGAAAATGAAATCACCGTCCTAATTGCAACATCCGAAGTAAAGATAAAGCTGTGGAGCAGGGCAACCTTACTTCAAAGCACACTACTTGGCCTGAAGGAAAGCCCTAAAAGGAGCCAGGCCCGTCCCAGTGGCTACCATGATGACTTTTTTCCACTTCAAAAAATTAGAAAACCCACTAGGTTTTATGAAAAATCTAAGTTTTTATCCGATGAGCATTCTCTTTACATGCTGAGAAAAGAGCCCCTGCTTCTCAATCTTTATGGCTATTTCGACGGTTTTAAGGTCTTTTCCGCTGCATATAGTGTATGGCCGCGCCTTTATGACATCACAGTAGTTCAGGAAAAGTCCGAAAGAGATCTTGACTTTATTGAAGCAGATCCACTCGAAGAGTGTACTATTCTCAGGCTTCTTGGAGTTTCTAGGTAGGAATGGGAACTAACTCAAAGACTTGAGCTATTTGGTAAGGTCGACTCTAGACTTAAGGAGTCTCCTCACAACACCACCTTCATAAGGCAGACTGACATCCTAATTCTTTGGGACTAACTGGATCTACAACTTGCTATCCAGCTCAAAATATTTCAGAACCCTCTAAACCAGTTCATCAGAGTTTTAGGGGTATATGTAGAGATTATCCGCAGGCTTGTAGCTATTCTAGATCTTTAAGCCTACGTTGTAAGTCTAACCTAGGTCGGTCTTTTGACGGACTTGCCTATTCAAGCTCACTTAGGCCTATGAGCTTTTCTAGTAATTTTTATGTTAGTATGATAATGTTGACTTTGTATTGAATTAGCTTTTTTCCTTGACAGCAAATTTGATAAGCGGAAGGTCCTTAGCCTAATGCAGCCTATTATTTTGCAGGTAGATTTTAAGATCGTTCTAGATGAACTTAAAGTTCTATTACAAGACTGGCCTGATTGACTGGACCTGCTGCCATAAGGTTTTTTTCCACTCTTTGAAGTCCTACTAGATTGAAGAATTATTGTCGCCTAAGCCTAGATCGAAGATTCGTTTTCCACCACGCTGTTCGAGAAGTTTGTCAGCTTCTTTGCCTGCCCCACAAAAATGCTAATATTGTGTACTTCCTAAAGCAAAAACAGTGAACTAAAAGCCCTACAAGTTTGATATTTCCTTTGTACTTTTTCCTTTAAGACATTTGAAAAATTCTTTACTGTTGTCGGTAGGGTCGCCCTCTCCATAGGTCGCTATCAAAAAGATGCCAATTTTGCCTTTCTTATTAATAAGTTACTTAAAGGTCTTAGTCGGCAACATCGGAGAGGTCGATGACTTTAGGCTTGAAGCCATTGAGTCTCGCTTAATAGGCGAGGAGCTGGGCAAATTTAGCTGCCGTACCAGTCTGAGTGCCAAAGAAGATATTAACATCTCCATAGAACTTGGAAGACAGCACGGTCTCTTTCTCCTAGTTTTTTAATAATTTAGTATCAGCCGAGGCCCTCGATCTGACAAAGTAGAAGAATATCAGTAGAATTCCTATTCCGATCAACAAGTTATCTAACATTTATAAATTGCAATAATGATGACGTGGCAATCATCGGAATTACCTGCGCTGTCTATTAATTTCGAGCTTCTTTTAACGCTGATTCTAAACCGCGTGCATTAGTTATTATTTGATACTCTGCATCTGACTGCAAAGCCCTCGAGTGTCCTAATCAAGCAGGACCGACACCTTACTTTTCCTAATGAGCTACTGCTCTGCCTTGATTTTCTACAGATTCTTTTAATTGAGGATCATCTAATGCCTTTACTAAGCATTTTTTTTTTTCAGATTCTATGAGATCACTTTGGACTAATAAACTCTTTCGTGCTGATCCTGCTTGCGTTTTATGTTCTACAGTCGGCTCTCGATAAGCGCAGAACTGTTCGACAGGCTTTCTTTAAGGATTTAGCTGTGTCGCTGCTTTTTAGAGCTCTGGATATAGTCGTATCGAATCGAAAGATTTTTCCTTAGTTGCTCACGATGCTCGACTGCCCTCTCTATTCGCTATCTCAGGAATCGTTCCTAGTTCAGCCTGCTGGCCTGCCTTCTGAGGAAATACTTTTATTCGAAGGATTTGGCCTTCGAAAGTACGACAGTCTTCTTGAAGGCATTCTAAGTTGATTTCTGCAGACTTTTGATTTTGGCCAGCAGGACCTTCTTCCTGTTGTTTTGCTGGGAGATGTATCTTAGAGTCTGGTTGAGTTTGCTCAAGCTTTGGAATAGAGTTTATTGATTTTACATTAATTAGCATGCGATAAGCAATAAATCAAAAACGCGCCTATTGTCTTACGGCGATCCGGAGGACTGATCGCTCCAATTTTATGGCCTCGCATCGGCCAATACCCATTCCTGAGGCTCATATGAGAGTATAAAATGATGGGCTAAGAGGCTGGCTGTAAGCGATGATCAAAAAATAAAAACAAGAGCGAGCCTAATTCCTGGCATCCATAACAGCCTAAAATAAGCTATTCAATATGAGCCTCGACTAGACAGTCATTCTAATATTCGAAGTGGCCCTGTAACTACAAGAGAATCTGGTCGATCAGCACTTACACCTGATATTTCAATGGCTTTAGAATATCAACCTGCTTAACTGGAGTCCTTTCTGCAAAAGCCTGCTCTTGAGGAATGTGATCAGAATATGCAGGAGAAACATCTTGCATCTTAGTAGGGTTGTACTTGATCGGCATCATATCAGACTTATCGACCTGCTGGTGTAGACTGACGACTAATAACTGAAGTGCAGTGTTCTGAAGTTGCTCGGGATGATTTTCTACTGGGACTAGAAACTGACTCAGACCGTCCTCGAGGATTGTCCTGATGTCCTTACTTAGCTGTCAGTATTCTCTCGATTTAAATCATGCCTACTCTACCAGCTATTCTGCCTATCCAATCTTTTTTGCTATCGTTCTATGATTCCACTCCTACCTGAGATTGATGAGCTCATGCCTTTGAGCTCTTTAGGCGCCAAATATCAGCGGTAGATTTGTGTCATCATACTTAATAAAGTCATCACTCTGTACGAGTAGGAGCTAGCTGCCTCAGTGACAGACTACACAGTCGACTACCTCCAAGAGGCTCTAAAGGAAGGCTGGTTCGACAGAAAAATTATAATAGCCTGCTTAACAAAGCTTATGAGAGCGGGCCACTATGTCCAGAAACCCTAGGTGATCGGCCTATCCTTGGAGTAATAGGAGGAGCTGGCCAATCTGTAGTAGACGAGGACATGGCTGTCCGAGTGCAGCAAACTGAACTGAAAATGCTTATGCATATAATGGCGGAAAACTTGCGGGTATTCTAAAATGACTGATAATATCAATCCAGAGTACATAAACCTCAAGGTCAAGAGTCAGGACGGCGATGAAGTCTGCTTCAAAATCAAGCGAACCACTCAGCTCAAAAAACTCATGGAGGCCTACTGTCAGAGGCAGTCTTTGAACATCGCCCATGTCAGGTTCATGTTCGATGGCGACCGGATTCTTTAGACTCACTCTCCCAAGGACATAGGAATGTAAAACAATGATGAGATCGACGTAGCGATCTAGCAAACGGGTGGATGAACCTTCATTCATATTTAAAACAGTTGGCCTCCCTCCTCTCTTATTTTGGTATCGACCAACAACTCGGCCATCAGCAGTCCTTCCGCAGTCTAACCGACTAACACCCTCCGCTCCTTCTTATGGTCGGTAATCTGAGCCTGCTTCAAATATTTGTCAATTATTACCTCGAAGTTTACCTATGATCTAATATCCTAATTATCGAATTTTCCGAGCTTGATGACGATGTTCCAGTCTTTAAGCAACGCGGGCTCCTCCTTTTAGAAGGGCTGCTAATCAACCAGCATCAGGACTAGTTTGGTCTCCTCGCTGTTCTTCAGCTTTGCAGATAACGCCACTTTGCACAGACTGACTTCTGGAGGACTGGCAGGAAATTGAAAACTCATCGACTGGCAAGCCCTATTAATATTATCCAATACAACCCTTTAGCCAGCGTATTTCTTCATTAATTTTTAGTAAATCGACTTCAAGTCCGGGCGATAGCAGTAGCTAATCACAGCTACCTAGAAAACGTGATCATTGACTGATTGGTATTCTACAATCTAGGAGACTACTTTATTCAGACTGCGTCTCTGCAGTTGAGTCGATTCGAAGCTCAGCTCATAGTACATGCCACTACGGATCGAGTCCTCTCCGAAAATAGCCGGCAGAAATCTAGTATCGACTAGTCTAAGCTACAATTTAGAATGCGCTCTAAGCATGAGAGTGTGGAGGTTTGTTGTAGGGACGAGCAGGCTGTTTAAATACTATTTGTTTATCATTAGAATATCATTCTATCTTATGCCTTTGGGCCTACCAAAGTACATGCTGGTAGCCGTTCAAGGTGCTCTTCACGCAGTTCTTAAGGCACTTTTACTAGCTTTTTGTTGGCTCTTCATAGACCAATTCGACACAACCAGCAAAGCAATCCTTCGTCAAAGCCAAGACATTTTTTCCAAAATATTTGAAGAGGAGCTGGTCCTAAACTTGTTCTGGCTTAGGAATGTAGGTGAGCTAGTTGTCTGAGCGTGACATGATCGCCTAGCGATAGTTCTCAAAGGATCGGTACTTATGGATAATGTTATTGAATTGCTGAATATATTATTACATATGTTGTGCGGCTGCCCTGAACAAGATCTTCTGGATTACAAGAGTATCAGGGTCAAGCTAGAGTACATAGTGGAAGAGGGTCGAGCCAAGGACCATTCCATCTTGAGTCTCAGATCCAGGAGAAGATAGCTCGCAGACAAGCTCGCAATCCTATAATAAAACAGCAGAAAAAACTAGCTCTAAAGGAGGTCATTAATGTAATTATAGTCTAGTCAAGCCAAGTCCATCTAGCTTTTGCGCAGGGTCTCTAAAAAGTAGGAGGCTGATCTCGCCAAAATACAGGCTGTTTAAAATAATTATATAAAATAGATAAGACATCTTGAAGGACTCTTGAAAAACCAGTCCCAGCTAATCACAACTTTGGAGAGCAAAAAGGGCTGTCAGAACTGCCTAAATAACACCCGAAGGATCTCAGTGTTATCCTAGCGAGTCCTGGAACTCGAGGAGTAGATCCAGAGGCTGGGGAAGTCAGACTAGAAGCGATAATAATTATAAAGGATGAAGAACAAGCTCTGCGACGCAAAGCGTACAGAGTTGTAAAGAATCGATCGGCTTTTCAGCTAGTTGAAATGAAGATATAATCAATCCACCAACTTGCCGAACCCCGGCCAACTATACTCGATCCCCATTTCCTTTAGACGCTAGCGCTTTGCTTGTTCCTTGTTCAGGAGATTCTACACTATCTGCTTTTGCTCCGTCTTTGATAGCTGGCGGTTTCTGTTCATCCGAAATCGTTTACGCCAGTCAATAGGCAAGTATTTCTTCCGGACCAAGGGATATTTGAAAACATTTTATTACAGGACTTTGCCTACCATTATTTTGCCATTGATCATGTACCCGTTGATGCTCTACGCAGCTATACGAGCTGCCTAAGCCTAGACGAACTCGACAAAGCCAAAGCCCTTGCTATTCGCAGTTTTTTTGGACCTGGCGAGTTTGACTTTGGTGACTTTGCCGAATTGGGCGAAGAAGGTCTTGAGTTCTTTCTCCTCCATGCCAAGGGGGATATGGCCAACATAGATGGCAGTTCCATATCGATCCTGGATAGCGGCAACACGCTTGGTGTCTACGGCCTCTTAATTCATATAAATCAACTAATGAAATTACAATTAATTTATATTAAATAGGGATTTAACTAATAGGGGGAGTTAATCAATAATCAGCTGACAGATGTTCTCAAGTTATTTGCTGACGAAGAGTGGAGTGAAGCAGACTTGATAGATACACTGCTGTCCTCTTGTTGGTATTCTAAATCAGACTGCTTAGGGATGAAAGGAAATAATGAAGGTATCCTTTGCAATTTTATTATAGCGGTGGAAATAAGGATCGTTATTTTAATTAATTAAATAATAATGCATATTGCTGAGCAGGTCAGAACTGGATGCAAATTAGTGGACCGTCCTTAATTGAGTTGCTTTATAGAAATTAGGGATGGATGCCCTTACCTCATCGATGAAAAGGGTAGCATTGTCCAGCCTATTTGTTTCCCTGATCTGACTGTAGAATTCGGGTTTTAACTCCTTTAGATACATCAACATAGATTAACTTTAAGTTCAGCTGAGTTTCGGCAGTCACTGGAATTTTAAAATATTTAAGAAAAATTACAGGCTGCCAAAATACTTTCTAAATTTGCCACTTTCCGCGGTTTCAAGAAAATTTACACTATAATAAAGAAGATAGGCAGGGGAACTTTCTCCAAAGTTTACAAAGTGCGCAATAATTTGACAGGTGAATTATTTGCAGCCAAATGCGTCCAAAAAGAAGTCATGGATTAGACCAGCCTCTAGTAAATTTACTAGTAAGTCAAGATACTCAGACAGCTAAACCACCCCAATTTAATAAAATTACACTAGGTTTATGAGTCGGTTACATCGTTTTACTTGATAACCGACCTATACTAAGGCCTTTCCTTGGAAAATGCTATTATTTCCAGAGGGGCACTTTGCATTGCTGAAGTCAAAAAGATAATCAGAGGGCTTTTACTGGCTGTTAACTAACTTCATAGAATTGGAATAGTCCATTGTGACATCAAGCCATAAAATATTATGTTAAAAAACGGCTAGCCAGTCCTTACAGACTTTGGACTAGCCATATCTTTATAAAAGAAGCCTCGCAAAATCCACGGCACTCCAGGTTACATTGCCCCTTAGATAATCAACAACAGAAAATATTCGAAAAGCAATGACATGTTTAGTATCGGATGCGTTATGTATAATATCCTGCTTGGAAAACGACCATTTAAAGGCAAATCGGTGAAAGAGATTCTCAAGGCCACTCTGCTACCCATCCCCAACTTCACAGAAAAAACTAATATTTTTTCAGCACAAGTAATTCACATGTTGTAAAAATTATTGTAAATTAATCCTCAAATAAGAATGACAGTACAATAAGCTCTCTAGCACGAATTTATTTCTTAGGATATTTTATCCGATTCTAAATTTAATTTCCGCAGAGTCAGCAGTATCAAACTAATTGAAGAACTTTCTATGTCCAGCACTCAAAACTCAAGGCCATCCTCTCCGAACTCTCCGAATTCTCCTAACTCTCCGAACTCGGTACTCAACCATAGCAAACTTAAAATTTGGAGCAATAATTCAAGCTTTGTCCGCAGAAAGTGTCACCTCGTAGCATCGAGGAGCTAAGTCCGTTTCATTATCAGGCAATGTCCCGATAAAAAATGATTTTTCAATTATAATATCCTATAATGCAATCAACTGCCCTCAATTAATTAACTGCCAGACTATTTTCACTAGTTGCTGATAACCAGAGTCTTCAAAGAAAATGCAGCAAGCTCTAGGCACAGGCCTCAGGATATGACTAATTGAACAACCTTAAATCATCAATCACACATTTACAGTCGCTCTATTCTGACTAGATTAGATAATTGCTACACACCTGCAAATCTAAGCATGAACCCTCCTAGGCGACGATCTTCTGCTCAGAAGAACTATAAAGCTGCAATTCTGAGCCAGAATTTTAGCTCAATTAGATTTTAGCCAATCTTCGATTAGTCTAAAGACGGAAGAGATTGAGTCTCAATCGGCTGGCTCGACTGGGGAAATGATTTTTCGATCTGGTGCATCTTTGGCAAGTTAATAATTTTATTATTTTCAGTTTTTTTTCATGTTTCGTTTTTCAGGCGACTTGGACCCACAAGTCGGTTCGTGCCGCTAAAGAGCCTTCTGGTTGAACTTTCGATTGCAAAATTTGCATTATTTAAGTCCTTGAGCCTCCTCAGATATTTTTTTGAATTGGGCTGCCTATTCCTAGTTGAGTTAACCCTTGGCCATCTTCATTGCTGCTCTGAACTACTAACTTTTCGCTTTCCATTTGGCGGCTTTCTACTGGGCAGCTGTACTCTTATCTGGCTTTTTCTTAGCTTGAGCAGGAAGCTATTCGAGTCGCTGCTCTTTCGAGTCGAATACTTTCCTTTTCTCCAGAAAAACTTTCGCACAGTTTTTTTAATGGATTATTAACGCCTTCTTATTAAATTTCCTGCCACAGCCTTCTCTGCACTAAAAAAGCTCAACTGATCCAAATTACTAAGGCGATTCAATATTACTATGACTTTTAGGCTGCTGGGTAGGCAATACTTAAAGCCTCTATTGTCGCTGTGGGAGTTAGTGCTTTATTTTATTTGCTGCAGACTTCTAGTTTATTTTTTGTTTATTATTGATTTTAGGCTTGATTTATGGTTGGGCGTTTAAATACTCCTCCTCGTAGATCTGGTTGCTCATGGGCTTTATGGGCTGATCATCATACTTGACATGGCGCTGAGGCTGATCCTAAATTTTTTTATTTTTTCTTGACAGATTCGGCCCCATCATTTTTTAAATATTTTAGGAGACCAACTCCTCACCTTGCTTATTTCGCTTTTCGTAGAGATTAATGCCCTTTTCCTTCCCCGTTTAAACCCTTCTGCTGACTTGGTTGGCTAGTTATCATTCTACATCTGACGGCAGGTTAGATAGAGCTAGGAATGTAACTCTGTGGGTTGACAGGCGAGACGGTGGGGTACTTCATCTTGAAAAGTCTGAGTGAGTTCCTGGCAGTCTCCAACTCCTAAGGAGTGAACCTAGGCGGCTAACTGTAAAGGCTATCCCTTTTGCTATAAAATTTTGGTTTATTCATGCAAGAATATAAAATTAACTGTGTGGCAGGATTGTCATTAATTCAACATCGACCAGAAGTGTCCTCTTTTCTTTCGCAGTTCGGTAGGGTTTCCTATCTCGACTAACTACCCTTTTTCTAACACGATCACAATGTCCGAATTTAAAATCGTATTCAAACGGTGGGCAATAGTCAGCACTGTGCAATCCTTGAAATTGGTGCGCATTGTCTGCTGCACTTTTTGCTCAGTGTCCACATCTATATTGGCAGTCGCCTAGTCCATAAGAACAATTTTAGTTTTTTTGATAATAGCTCTTGCTAGACTGAGCAATTGCCTCTCTCCTACGCTCAGATTCCCGCCATTTTATGTGATGACTGTTTAAAGTCCGTTCCTGAATTTCAGCAGATCCTAGAGGCAGCATGTCCGGATAACCTCCATTATCTCTTCCTCAGTGTATTTCCCAAAAGGATTGAGGTTATCTCTGATCGTGCCCTACAAGAGAATGGGCTACTGACTAATCAAAGTAATATTTTCACGAAGTGATGATAGGTTTATTTTCTCAATATTGATGCCATCGATCTTAATGCTCCCTGTGTAAATATTGTAGAGACGCAAGATAGTTCCTATTAATGAAGTTTTTCCTGCTCCAGTGCGCCCGACAATACCCACCTTGGCTCCCGCTGGAATCTGGAATGTGAGGTTGCTGAGAGTGGGAAGCGCCTCCTGCTTATACTTCAGACCAACATTCTCAAATTATATCGACCCTGAGCTGAACACCAGATCAGGCTTGCCAGATTCCTATTAGCGCTCTAATGTCTCATAGACACCGAGCCTTTAAAAGGAGACCATTTCCTTTTCGAGCTAGGAGACTAGTCTGATGGTGTTAACGATAAGGACGTTGAGATTGGTCGCGTAGACTAGCAGCATGCCGGCCAGGTTAGCGTCGATCTTCGTGCCAAGTACTGCATATCCTATGGAAAAGTAGCAAACCAAGTAAGATAGGAATTCTAGGACCAGCTAAAAGAAAAGCTCAATTGTGAAGGAGGTGAAGTTGGCACGGTTGTTGACCTCGATTGTTTTTATAGTGTTATTGAACATTTATGGCTGGTTGTTAAGACTTCTGATTAACGGACTCCCCTCGATGAGCTAGTTCAGCCGACTTACTGTGGGAGAGTTGGTGATGAGTTTGATGCGAGTTAGCTACCGCTGACTTGGGATGTAGTACTTCTGCAAAAGAGACCCGAGGATAAGGCAGATAACGCTCGGGACTATGACTATTGGCGAGCTATCTATGACACAGACAATCAGCGTGAAGATCAGACTCACCACATTAACCATCGTCGAGCCTAAAATAAAGCCTATGTTCTAATCGATCTAAGTGAGGTCCTTGCTCAGTCTGTTGATAATTCTGCCGATCGGATTGAGGTTCCACCATGTCAGATTTGTGTAAAGGATTGAATTAACAATTGTGGAGTGTAGCTTAGAGCCGACCTTGATAGTCCCGAAGACAAGCAAATAGGCTCTCATCGAATTCCCACAGGCACTTAAAGAGGTAATCACCACGTACCATATCAGATAGGTCCAGCCTTTCTCTGGGGCCTCGCACCAAAAGACTATCAGGTAGTTGCTATAGACCAGAGCCAGATTAGCTAAAATAATGAACGTTAAAATTAGCAGCAGGTAGGGTAATCCGCCCATGCTTTTTAAATAAGTGGCATAGGTAGTGAGTGGTACCTCCCCTAGGAACCGCTCCTCCTCGTCCATGAACTTATCCTTATCACCTGCGGCCTTGACCTCCAGCTTCTAAATATTCTATTTCTTCTCACTGTTGCCTTTGTGCTATTCCTCCTTGTAGAGCGCACTAAAGATCGGCTGTTCCTTAATGCTCTAGAAAGGGCCTTGCTAAACTATACGCCCCTAATCCATGACAATTATGTAGTCCGCGTGTCTGGCGATCGACATATTGTGAGTCACTAGGATCCTCAATTTGTCCTTCAAGAGACCCAGCAGACAGTCCTATACTATATGTCTACTAACATGCACATCCACTGCGCTCAGGATATCGTCGAGGAGATAGATATCGCAGTTGCGATAAACTGCCCTAGCGAGTGAGATCCTCGCCTTCTGGCCTCCGCTGAGGTTTACTCCTTTCTAACCGATTTCAGTCTAAAGTCCTGCCGGCAGCTTATTGACATCTGCAGTCAAGGAAGTGCATTCCACTACTCTCATCAGAAACTCAAGATCAGTCTCGGCTGACATGACTATATTTTCCTTGGCCGTCCTGTTAAGTATCCAGGGCTTTTGCGGACAGAAACTAACTTTTCCGTTAAGGTGTAGTGTGCCTTCAAGTCTCTTCATCTACCCGAGAAGGGAGTACAGCAGTGAGCTTTTTCCTGACTTGGTTTTGCCGTAGATAAGGACCAACTGATTACCTCTCACCTTGAAATCAATATTTTTGAGAGCTACAAGCATCTTGAACTATTTGTTTTATTTTTCAAGAAGAGGGGCCTACAAACTCTCCTCCTTGTTAATCGCCTCCACTTTCTCCTATTTCTCTTATTTCTATTACTTATTGAGCATCCATTGGAAGGAGCCATTCACCATCTAAATTGCTGCCTCAGGCTACTAGCTGAACGTAATATAGGACAGGTCTATTTATTAGAACAATAGGAATTATTCGATCCGCTTTAGCGATGTGAATAGTTGGATTACCAGGTTAACAGCGACTGAGAGAGATCGCATTGGTTCTTGAATTATGTTGAAGATCATGACGACTGAGAACGCCTTGCTGGCAGTTATTTGGCCGCCTGTCAAATTGAATGTGATAAAAGTCAAGGAAAGGATCATTGTCGGACAAATCCAATAAGAAAGAATATTAAGCACTCCGAGTATCCCAACCGCCCTTAATTTTTACAATTACTTTTATCGTACGGAATCAAGTTTGGTCCTTACAAATTCCTCGAAGCTGTTTGATTTGATGGTGAAAATGTTGTTGGAGAGCTACTTAGTTCGATTGATGCGATCGTCTCTGAATTTTAATAGATTCTAATTTTATTAGACTGACTTCTTACCTAATTTAATTGTAATTAAAGAGATGAGGCCAAAGACTGCCAGACCTGACAAGAAGCTCGGACCTACCTCCAGGAAGAGCAGCAATATGCCGATCACTATTTGGATGGGAAAGAATATTATACCTCGTAAATAAGTTATGATAGTGCTGAAGCGACTGGCGTCCACTTGAGTTAGGGTGATCAGCTTGCCTGAGTCATACTGCTTGCTGTACAAGGACGCGTATTTGTTGGTCTTTTAAACGATTAGTAGTTTTAGGTTGTTGCTCAGAAGAATTCCTAGTAAACCCATGTTGTAAGCACAGTGAGCCTAGGTCAGACTGAATAGGAATTGGCTAACTGCCAGCGCCATAAGATACCCAAAAAGTTGATAGACATCATGCTAATTCAGAGTGAGGAAGTCGATGAGGTAGTTAGAGATGATAGGGATGAGCATTTGAAAGGCGACACTCAGCACTGATAAGATGAGGATTTTGATGAAATAGGATTTTTCGCTGCTTAGAATTGTTCGGATAAGACTGCCGCTGGCGTTCCTTTGTTTCAGGATGTTGAAGATTTTAGAGAAATTGTTGAAAGATTGGAATTGCTTGGCATTTTTGGGTGAGTTTGGGACAGATTATTCGTAGAAAGGAGTTTCATAGCCCTGCTTGAGAATCTTGATGACAAAGCCAAAGAATAATAACGATAGAAAACTCTGCGGCTAAAGGCTGTATTTCATTATTAATTATAACTAACTACGAAGATAGGCACGAATGAGTTTCCGGATAATTGGTATTGAATAATTAAAGTCATAAGCTGATGTTAAAAAAACAGAGATTTTGCTGTGTGAAGTAACTTTCCTTGAAAACTGTGATCACTGATGCCGAGAACCATCACCTCTAATTCAAAGGGTATCAAATCTAGCATCTCAACCCCTAAAAAACTTAAATCATTTTCAAAACTATTTGCTCCTTACTCAACTCCTAGTCCGGCACCATCCTGTTCGGTATCGCAGAAAATAAAAACACGAAGCTGCGCGAGGTCATCGGAATCACCCTTATGCTCAGTGAGAAGCAGGCCTTCGAAGACTACATCAAAAGAATCGGAATGAAATTCTACCCGAGAGTAGAGCTAGGCAGGTAGCTCCGACTCAGCTACATCCCTGTACTATAAAACTAGTCGACCTTCGTCATCCGTCTCAATGTTACAGGAAACCCCAAATACCTCTACTCATTCCGACTAAAGGAACATGACTAGTTCTTCCTGCGTAACGACAATTAATGCAAGAAAATCAGGTAGAAGACTCACATGTACTCAGAGATACTCAATCGCTTTAACAGGTCCAAAAAAGGGCTAACCACTAACCTCGAGCATCGCTGTCCCACTCCCTAGTCTAAGCCCTTCAATATCCGGAAGAGGCGCTTTGTAAGGTCCATCTCGCTCACCCAAGGCCCTCTGATCATCAAGGAGAGCAGGTAGACCTAAATTTTTGCCGACCCCGTTTATATTGAGAAAAAGAAATAAATCTGTCCTAAGCCCAACTAAGTACCTATTCAAATCAATCAGCAAAAGTAAATTTTTCCAAAGCCTTTTCCAATACTGCGAATTTAGATTCCTTAGGTCAAGAAGAAAGCCAAGCCGCTGTCTATCCTCATTATCAAGCCGATCCCATAGCAGTTCATTGCCAAGCTGATCAAGGCCCTTACCCAGACATTCCCCAGCCTTGAAAAACTCTTGAAAGTTGAGCCAGCCCGAGGCGGCTTGTAGCTGAAAGGGTAATAGGCAGACCTGCTGAGGATGCACGAATGCTTCATCACCAAGCTGCAGCCAATCATTTAAAAAAAACTATCTGAAAAGATAACAGTGCAGATTCTTTGAATATAAATGATTAATTAATACGACAGACTCATCTACCTAGCTAATGTGCCTCGCAAATCTCTTAAAAAGCTTGTTGCAATATCGTGCAAGCTGCTCACCTGCTGCAACTACGTCGACTAGCATCAGGTTCCAGGCCAACTTCGAGCCTTCGTGGCGTCATTGGGCCTGGACTAGCCTTAGGCTCACAAATTTACGGTAGAGTTAGTCGCCTTATTAAATTATTTCTACGAAAATAAAGGCCTGCCCAAAAATATACCAGAGATTCCCAACAAGGATGACTTGGTCAGTGTACTCAATGAGTTGGACCCATGTAATTATTGTTATAGTGTTGAGAACTACTAAGGACTAACCCTTGGCCGGTGGTGATACTCTGATTGATGTGCAATGGCGAGTCGACTACACCATCGCCTCCTCTCACCAAACAAGTTGCAAGCCTTACCTCCTGCTCTAGTTGACAACCGAGACTCAACAGGGTCTCAAGAAAACGCTGACAAAGCTTGACCGAGACCAGCTACACTCCCTTTCGAGCAGCCTGCGCTAAATCAGCACCCAACTTAAGCGGATAGTAGGCTTAGTCAATTGAATTTATATGTTTAATCCGAGGGTAGTGATCAACTTCCTTAGGAACAAGACCAAGCCACCCTCCCTGTACAAGTCAAGACCCATTAAGTAATACGTAACATTCAGCAAACGGACGCACATCGGCGAGGGAGTAAATATCCTGCAGGTGAACAGTGTGGGGGAACAGCAAGTCAAATGGCAGAAGCTTTAATGACAGCAACAATTTACATAGCCATATTCATTTCTCTACTATCCTTTCTTTGAGGCCCTTCAACCCTCCCTTACCGATGATCTACTCGAAGATGTGTTTGGCTTTCTTGGAGTACCGTTTGTTCAGGGCCTTAGGGTTCAGTTGCACGAAGCTCACTGGTAGCACTTTCCCGTTGATTATGCGGTCTGACCCCGCGCTCGACCGGAATTGTTTAGAGTCCACCTTCACTTAATGCACAACATCCTTCTTAACCCTCTTAACTACTCTGTTTAGATTCTTAATCTAAGCGTTTTCTTAGGACTACCCTTAAGACTGCTCTTACCTCCTTCGCTTCTGTGGGCCCTGAAAATCTAGCAAGTCCTTTTATTTCTCGACTTTTTTCTTGGTCTGTTGGTCTTAGAAGATGCTCGACGGCCAAAGCGACTTCTCAGTCTCCTCTTCTTCCATCTTGTTCTCCTTGGGCTGCTACTCCTACTAATCCTCGGAGTGCTAATATCTCCTCCGCTCTTTAGGAATACGATTATCCTTTTTCTCCTTCAATTTTTTCTTAGTTCGTTTTTACTATTTCAAAGAATTTTTAAGAAATTTATGGTCCTCTTCGGGAATGTACTCGTACATCTTATCGACTCCTACTTTTTTCACAATTTTTAATATGAAATTTCTGAGGGGTTAGCGATGTTCTAATCTAACAGACTCCGGGGCAGAGAACATTGCGCGCACGACTTTGGGGACAATCTCATTCTTTTTTATGACACTCAAGGTCGGAATTATCCTCCTGCAGAACATAATGAGCTGTTTGTAGATCTAGGCACTGTCACTTTTGATAAAGTGCACTACTATCTCGAAAATATCGTCAATTACTCCTTCGGGGACCTTAGCACCCCAGAACATGATGACCTGGCCTATAGCCCTTATAGAATCGCTCTTGACCATAGCGTTATCTCCAAGGAGACCAATTCCCAAGAGCTCGATGAACTCCTCAGCTGCCTAGAGCTAGAGCATCTTATTGCTAATCTTTTATAGGAAAAAGGCAGCCAGGTCTCTAGCTTTGGCACTGTTGAGCCTCAGCCCTATTATTATGAAAGATATATACTTCTTTACAAAAACTAGCATTTCGGATATTCTGTCTTCCTTGATTGACTAGAAGGCCTCCTTCCGCCAGATGCTCATAAAAATTTCAAGTTTGAGGTGGGTGTGTGCTAGATTTTTGAACTGCTACAAAGACCCTACGATGTATTCATTGTAGATATTGCTAGTTGACTAACATAGCTTTAGAAGGAACTTCAATCCCTTCTTATGGAGACAAGGGATCTTGGCTAGATGTTCGACCATCTTCAAGGAGAGCTAAAAGAGGGTGAACTAGCAGTTGGCAATTATCTCTTAATTCTGGAAATTGATGGACGGAGATAGGGACAGGAGCACCTCGATGATTGGGATCTGCTCCTCTACTGTCTTCTTTCCTTTCAGGAAATTATTTGCCTGCTTGACGAAAATACTCTTTAAATATTATTTCTCTGCCAATCGACCCCAGATCTCCAGGCACTCTGATATCCTAGTTGCTTAGGAAGGAATCTTTTGGATGCGCTCTGCTAACTTTTTGATTATTGTTTTGGCGATTTATGATGATTTGTTCTTAAAGTTGTCGTATGCATACTTGCCGACTTCCTTCAATCCCTCGATGAGTCCACAGCAGCAAATAGCCTCAAGGTTCTGATTAAAATAATCAATGAAGTTGACTAGATTTGCAAACTAGTTAACCTTGGAGAGACATTTCAATGAGGCCCAGAGTCTGCCCCTGATATTCTAGTAGAATTGCCTTTTGAGCTAGTAGACTTCCTAGCTAATCTTAAGATCGCACTGCTGGATAATTGGGAAGATGAAAGAATTGAAATCCTCGATGGCGCCAGTCTGCCTCATTTTAACTAGGATGTCGAGCAGCCAGAGTCTGTTCGATTATTAGTATTTTTATTAGCTTGGATCGCCGTTAAGGTAGATCGGGAAGTGTTGTAGGACCTTGGATGGACCGAAACGGAACATCCCAGCACTGAACGCGTTCCTTTTTAGAGAGAGCTTTATCTTTTCGCTGCTAGAAATCGAGGTCAGTAACTACATACACCTATGTTCAAGCTACGTTGGAAATTTAATAATCAAGTGGGATGTCAGTTGGATAACTGTCCTGATCGATTACTGGCTGCCTTACTCTATCATTCCCTTCAAAATGAAGGAACATTTCTAAGCAGGCGAGGGTCCTGAGAGGTCGAGTAGTAGGAGTTGGTTATTGAAGTCCTATGAGAAGTTGAACTCGAGTTGTCTGAAGGCCTTGACGACATCAGGGCCGTTGGTGTTGTCCTTGATCGACTAGCAGAGCATCGCCAACCACAAGGGCGCCAGAGTAGTGGCCTTGAGGGAGTCAACCTTACTAACGGCAGCGAACAGCTAGAGCGCAAACTGGACAGTAAATTCAGGGGAGTACTAATGCTCCTATGTGAGTAAATTGAACATCTTCTCTGCAAGCTAAAAGTTTGTCAAAAAGGCGAGTATCGGCTTAATAAAATAAAGGCAGTTCTCCTCTCTGTCAAGCGCTTTTAGAGCCACTGTATTTATCACTTCTTAGTCGATTTGCTCGCCCAGAATCCTAAGGTTGTTAAAAAAGTGCAAACCTGCCGTCTCGCTTAAAGAGAGAACTTTGTTGTTCAACTGATTTCGCAGCAAAGGGTTTTAAGTTGCAAGTTATGAAATAGTAGCAGATAGGGGCCGAGTAAGCTGATTCCTCGGCTAGTCAAGCATGCTAAGTAGAGGTTCCAATAACTCGTGCTTTTCTGTGATCCTGATGAGCTGGATGGAGACCGCCACCGCATGCTTGAAAACAAAAGGGCATTCGATTTTTTGGCTCATCAGCGTTCTCAGTTTATTGAGGAGGGGTTAGTAGAAGTTTTGGGCAAGGGAAGGATTGCAGATTTAAAGTATGTGATTGAGGAGCAGGAGGTAAGCGGAGGTCAGGTCTGGCCTGTCCTTGGAAACGAAAAGACTGACAGTTGACGCGAGAATTGCTGCAAGTTCTTTGAGGCGGTTGCCGATTATGCCGAACTGTAGTAAGGAGTTCTCTAGGGCCTGGAGGATAGAGAGAGCCTTGAGCTGGTGCTAGCTGTTGCCTTGGAGGACTTGCCTCAATTGTTGAAAACTGGATTACTAAATCATGATATAATTACAAGGTCAAAGAGTCTGCTCAATGCTATACAAGGACTTTCTCTCGTTGATGAATTATTACTAGGTTTCAAGGTTGGCAGTTTGAGTGCGGTCTGCGGTAGGGTTGGAGTCGTTTAGCAAAATTATCAGAGTTGAGAGGGCGCACGCCGATATGCTCAGCATCACTGAGTACCTGAGATAGTTCATCGTCTGGTTTAGATGGATTAGCAGCATGCCTATCCCTACTTAAGAAGTGCATTGATGGTCGACTGCTAATCTCAATGCTACCACTCTGCTATTAATTTACTCATAAGGCCATAGTACAAACAGACTGATGACACTCCCGATTAGCACCTCATTCTTCTTAAGTCTGATGAAGAGAATAAAGAAGACAATTATAGTAAGTTGTGTCAACATTGAAAAGAAGAGACTGAATTTTTATTGGCTGACTAATATCGTTGATATTGATCCGATCGATAAGGATTCTATCTGCTGGCAGTTCGGTCGCCAGCCTGGGAACTTGAACAACCTTAGTACAACTTTCTCTCTTTTGTTAAGCTAAGGTAGTGCTGATAACTAATTTTCCAATAAATAGTTCCAGCTCAGAAACTACCTGAGAGTCACAGTGACAGTATGATCGGCCTTCCTTTTGAGATAGTTCGTATCAAATTTCTTTTTCAATTTGTATGTTGAATTCAATAATAACTAGCCGTATATGTAATGTTAGTTTAAGTACAAGGCCACTGGACATTAAGACTCTCGCTTTAAGCAGTACTAGCCGCAGATGAAGCAGTTGCCAGTGAGATTGTGTGGTGAGTAGTCTGCTTTTCGTACACAGAGATTTCCATTTTGCCAAAAATTTAATTTTTCGGACTGAGTGGGTCCTACTGTAATACAATTGTAAATAAATTTGAGTTAGTTTGAACAGCTTCCTCTCTCGAGGAAATTGAATTTATGCGTAGAATTGCTTACAGAGCAGAGGCAGCCAGCCGACGAGCCGGGCCAGCTGGCGTTAAGAAAAAATGAGTACTAATGCGGACAGTTGTCGTAGGACTAATTTCTATACTCAAAAACAAACTGCTGCTGCCAGAGGAATACAATTTCTTTTAAGGTGAGGAGGAGGGCGGCCGCCTAATCGGAGAACAGCATAAGAACGGCGAGCAGACTAGCAGCAATCGAAAACAGGCCGACTAGCACTCCCAAGCACAGAAAAAATTGAATAAAGTCCCTCTTCTGAATAAAGTTATCTTACTGCATGATTGAAATATTCTTACCAGCAGAATCTCTACAAAAATCTAATAAATGGCCTGCACGATCTGGGCCTAGCTGGGGACCGGCTGTCGCGACGGTGTCCTAATTCATATTTCTTTACACTGAAAATGGTCATCAGTCCGCGATAGTATAGTGGTTAGTATTCCTGCCTGTCACGCAGGTAGCCCGGGTTCGATTCCCGGTCGCGGAGTTTTTATATGAACTCGAAGTTTTCCTTGCTCGAGCAGTATTAAGCTGAAATCAGACCACGACCCAAGCTCAAGAGCACGACGAAGGCCTTTTCGCTGCCAAAGTTGAAGACTAATGTGATCTTCTAAAAACAACAGTAAATCCTCAATCTGATGAAGCAGCGAGCAAGCATATAAAGCGCAATGCTATCCGATAAACTTCGATCACTCAGCAGCCACATCAGCTCCTCAAAAAACTTTAGCAGCCCTACCTCATAACATTCTAAAGCCTAAATTTAAAAGCGGACGACTAAAATCGCAATAAAGAAGCTATAACCCTTAAAACCCTTACCACAACTCCCAAAGAAGAAGAGATGCAAGCTAAGGCTTTACTGCAGATTTATTATTTTCCTGGGCAGGCTCAGAGCTTTAACCAAAATTCGACTATAAAAAATCTAGCTTCTAAGGATAACGTTCCTTGACGGGAATAAAATGCAGGCACTATCATAAAGAATTGTGCGACAACTAAATCAGTTTGGAGAAGAGCTGCTTGATTTCGACTTAATGACGCTGAATATCGATCAGACTACCACCAGCAACCTGCTATCCAATCAGCTAAACAAGCAGGCTTATCTCCTCAAGATCATACAATATCTGATTCAAGACTTAAACAGATTAGTACATCGACTCGAGCCTCAGTAGCTATCCGCCTTATATTTTTACTGCTTTAATACAATGATTCCACCATTGAATTATCTACTAGAATACTAACTGCAGCGGATAAATATTACTGAGGGCAGGATGATCCTCAACAGCAACCAGGAGCTGATGCTAATCTTGATAACAATCTGCATAAAGATAGTCCTCTCCAAGTTCATACTCGAGCCCAAGCTATTCGATCATCCAAACTTCAAGGAGAAACAGGTTATTATAGCTTCTTTTTGGCACTGTCTCGTCCTTGATGCTATTTAAACCTTTTAGATTAAGGTTGATGTTTCAGCTGCTTTTGGATACCGGCCTGCTCAAATTATTGAGAATAGTCTTCTCCCCAAGGGGTTGAAGAAGCAGTGGGGACTAGTTTCAGGAATGCTGCCACCAGCCTATTTCAAACTGACTTCAAGCCACCCCAGTTACAGAAAGATTAGGGAAGAGCTGGTCTAGTTCGCCTCAAGCCTTCGGAAGAGAGTCTTGAAGTGGCGAATAAATTAGTTTTGATAATTAAATGAAAGGACGTTAGAGAGTGCTGGTTTTCAGCAATAAGGGAGTCAAGGCGATTGTGTGCTGCCCCAAACCATAAAGACTCCGGCTGACGAGGAAAGTGATGCAGGATCTGACCAAGACCAATCTGAATGCAGCCTAATTAGTAGTCCAAGAAAGCAGCTAAATTAATGATTTCAAAGAAATCAATATTCTCATGGGAAGGAGTATGGTTTTGGATCAATCAAGAGTCTCTACCAAAGGAAAAATCACTCAGATTGTTGATAGGATTAAACTCTCGACCTCGGAAGCCATCTTTGACAGACAGATGATCCGAGCTCTTGAGTTGACAGCAGAAAGCTAATGCATTATAAAAGGGCTGATTTTAATGCCCGTGACGGAGGTCGCTGGCTGCCAGTAGATTAAAATATTTCTGATGGACGAAAATTTCAAAATGCTTGAATAATAAATCTTCTAATTAAGTGAGCCTAAGTAGCAGCTCTGTCTCTACTTGGAGGGCAACTGGACTCTGCCGATTTCCAAGAAGGCGATTCTGGGAGTAGTGAACATTTCTGGGGACAGAATCGCCTTCAAAAGCGGCTAGCCCTGTGGGAACGAGCTAATCACATTCAAGGAGAGCGAGCTTGACAACTGCGGCCACTAGATTATTAAATCGATAATGATTGAGTCAAGACTGAACGCCAGTCTGTAACTTTGATTGCTTAAATTCACTTCAGCCTTGGCTTGTGGGAGATAGGTTTGCTCCCTGATAGCTTTGCCTTCTACTTCTAGCACTGTTGTTTGCAGCGCTGCTTGATCTCTGAGCTGATTTTGGCCAGCTAACTGCTCACATCCACTGTTTTTAACTTGTTTTTGATGAACTTCTAGTCATCATGTCTGTAATTATGGACAAACTCGTTCTCAGTTGGCTTAGCCCTCTCGGCCAGTCCACCCTGATTCTTCTTCTTCATCATATTCACGTACTAGTTGAGGTTTTTTATGTTGAGTGATCGGTCTAATTGTTTCCTGTAGGAATACTAGTTTTCTTTGGAATTAACTCGCTTCTATTTCGGGTTTTGATACTTGATTTGCCTGTTGGCGCCTGTCTCAGTCATTAGTCTGACCTACCTCTCCTGTTTGTTCTTGCTCTTGCTGCGGGGAAGGAGGTATTTTGTATTTGAGTCTATCTTCGACCGTATCTAAATCTTATCAGTCTGGTTGAAGATGGCCTCTTTGCGATTGGTTTTTATGCTGGACTTATTTTTCTCCTTCTCCTTCTCCTTCTCTTTTTCTTTCTCCTTTGCTTTAAAATTTTTGATCAACTGAATTATGTACTATTAATTGGTGTTTTTTCGGTCGACATGGTCTGTAAGCACCCGCTCTACCTTCTTGGGGACGTGCTGTAATTTTATATCTTCCTAGGAGGAGTCCGAACGCAATCCCGATAACTCTCCTCTCTCAAATTGCTGAGTCTTGTTCTTCTTATCAATTTCCCTGTTCTAGTAGATGATACCGTCATAGTACTTCTTCTTTTAGTCGAAGATTTACTTCCTCTTTCGGATGTTCTATTTCGATTTTTCGAGGAATTAACGTTCCCTCTTGCGGAGCTATTCCAGCTCGCGTTCCCTCTCGTGCTGCTTTCTCTCCATTTCGCTGACCGGGAAAAGAACCTAGTCGAACTTTTTCCCTTCCTCATTCTGCTCGAACAAGTTGTAAGTTGATTGGTTTAGAGAGTCGGGGTTTGACATATCGGAAGACGCCACTGAAAATTTAGGGAAATTGTAGTGGTTGTTCAGCTCTGACGTCTTAAACTTGTACTCCACAATGTGCTACAACTCATTCTTGTTGGCCACAAGAATTTTTTTTTAGTGATCGTTGAGTTTGTAGTCTTGAATATTTTTGTGCAGGCGTTTGACCTGTCCTTCTCGAGCTTTGAGCTCCTGCTCGATTTTCTAGTCGATTTTGATGTCCCTGTTCTCCCAAACCATCAACGGCTAATTATAAGAAAATTTAATAAGGGTGCGCCATGTCCACTAATTTCAGCGGAGGCCATTGATAAGTGGGAATATTTGAATAGGATCACTAAATTAATAACAAATGGACAAAAAGGATAAGACATCCATTAAGGTAAACAACCCACCAGGAGGCAAGGAGGAGGGCAAGGCGACCCTGGACAAGCCCAAGACCTCGGTGAAGGTGGCTAATCCCCCCGGCGGGAAGTCGAGCATACAATTCGGATGAACTGATTGGCTAACCTACTCATTCCTCCTGCTTTTTGAACTATTTTTTGGCCATTAATGGGTAGTTATCGGTATGTTTTCCCTTACAAACTGCTCTCCCTGCTCTTCAATCTCGTTGCCACCATCAACGTATTCTACACTTATGAAGATAACATCATATCCTCTTATCCTGCCATTACCACTCGATCTGCCTCTGAGTACGCTCAGGGGAGTGCTGTAGTGCTTTCGAGTGCTGCCATTACCATAGTCACGGTGGCTATCGAAATTGTGCTGCAATTTTGCGGCTTTACAATGTTTTCGACTTGGATAAGTTTTTCAAATTCAACTTTCCACTTTCTTTCAACAATTCTGATAAGCAGCTACAGCTACTGGCAATGGCAAGTGGAGGGACTATGGCTGATCTGGCTGACAACAAATTTCCCTCCATTAATGATCTAGCTCGGGACAGTGATATTAGTCAGTCTGAAGAAAAGGCAGATTTCAAAGTGATGTTCCCATTATATGGATTTTAAGAGTATAATCAAGGATAAGGGACGCCTGAAAAAAATCATGGAGGATGCCTTTCGACAGGTTGACTCCAACGGCTCAGGCACCCTCGAGGAGAGTTAGTTGGGTATGGTCCTCAAGGAGGTTGCCAAGGCTATCGGAGTCTAGCACCCCACCAAATAATAGATCAACGAAATCCTGGATTAGGTGGACTAAAACGGCGATGGCCAGCTCTCGAAGTAGTAATTCTACGTGCTGATAGAACAGGTATTTGAATTGATGGCTGAGTGCGATTAGCTTTGAATAATATGGATTTTAAGAGAAAATTGTAGCTCTGTGCGAAGCATAATCGGCCTGTCCAGAAAATATGTTTTTCGCCGGGGTGTAGTGTCGGTGCGGCTAAAGGCTGTTAGCAGTGTATGCGATCTTTTCATTAGCACACAGCGGCTAGTAAAGCAGGCAACTGCAAAAAACATAAAAAACCAATCGATAAGTTTTGCTTTGATCCGGACTGCATTTACTTCGAGCATCAAGGCTGTTCGGACTGCATGGATTAGAACCATCTGCACCAACAAGTTGATTTCTGCAAATAGCACAACAAGCTGATAAATCGATTCTGCGTGGCTAAGTGCGATTACCCGATGGGTAGTGGATGCGAGGACTGCATGCAAAAGTACCACAACCACACCAAAGTGGTCCAACTCTAATCCGAACTTTTCTACTAGAATTTCAATAAGATTATTTTACTGAACGGTAGCAAAGAGGAAATAATAACAGAAAAATAAAGATTCAAGGAGCTTATCAGGCGTTATTTCGCAGAACTAAGGAACTGTGTTATTGCCATGCTCAACACCTCTTTCAAGGCAATCGCCAAAATCATTGACAACTACTATTTTAACGAACAAGACAGCGAACTCAGTTCCATGATCCAGCAGATCGACCTCAGAGACTTCACCAAAATAAGGACAAAAGATCTCGTCCAGCTTTACAAGCTGATCGAAGCGAAGGCTGAATATAATTTCAATCTGTACTAAGTCAAGAAGAATTGCTAGTACATAGTCATTCTCGACGGACATACCAAGGAGCTCACCACCCTCCTATAGAAGTTTATCTCCTCCTCACTGATCAGGAATTTGGCTTTTCCGATCTGCGATGCCAAGCAGAGCCAGAACGAGCTTACTAATTACCTGAGTAGCTAGATGTAAAAATGGAAATTAAGTAGCCTGTCCCTTAAAGGCAGCAACGATTAGTTACAAAACTAATCAAGACTCAAGGTCAAAGACTAGAAGATGTAGATTAAAACTTAAAAAAAGTCATCCACTAAGCTAGAAAAAGCACCCCTGAAAATTGCTAGTACAGATCAACTCGCAGACAAACGATCAGAGGTCGAGTCGAAGAAATCCTCGGATGGAGGTTTCAACGAACTGTACGTAAAAGCAGAATAACTCTACAAACAAGGCAAATTCCCCGAGGCCCTCAAATTCTACGAATAAGCCAAGAAGATGAGACCCAACTAGCCCAAAATCTACAACTCTATTGGCGCAGTCTACTACTCTTAAGATAAGTTTAATTAGGCACTTTAGGCGTTCAATAAGGCCATATCTCTCAACCCCAAATACCCTCACGCACTAAACAATAAGGGCAATGTGCTCTGCGATCTCAATAAATTCTAGGAGGCTATCAAGGTATACAATCTCTCCTTGCAAATCAATTAGAAAGACTCCTCGGCCATGAATGGTATCGGAAACTCCTTAATTGGCGTCAAGAAATACGAATAGGCGATCTAATGGTTCAATAAGGCCATAGCCATCAATCCCCTCTACGCAAACTACTACAACAACAAGGGAAACGCACTTTTCGCTTTAAAGAGATTCGAGGAGGCTTGCCAGCTCTTCAGGAAAGCGCATGAACTGAACCCGAGTCAGCCACTGTTCAAGAGCAACTTAGATAACGCCCTCAATCAGATCAAAAAGTGATCAATATGCATTTTGATTTGAATGTATGTACTAAATGTGGCATAAAAACCCAGTGTGGCCAGCAGTGCAGTGCGACTCTTGACCTAGGATTACTCCTTTATCCAGACCCACTCAAAATATAACCCGGTCTACAGTTTTTCCTTCAGGTCTTAGAAAATGCTGTTTACGAGCGTGTCTGGCCATGTGCTTGAGTTGAGTTTCTAAAACAAGTAGCGGTACAACAGCTGGCATAAATTCCAGCCGCAATAACTGCTGGGTTAGGCCAAGATATAAATAGTCGTCCCTGAGAACAATAAACCTATTGTCAGCAATCTACAAAACTGTGCCAGAATGTCCAGACAGCTCAATCTGTGGTTGGACTGCGATAGGGAGGGGGAGGCTATTGCATTCTAGGTTATTGATATTTGCTTGAAGGTCAACCCTAGGCTCAAAATTATGAGGGCTAAATTTTCGGCTGTGACTAAGCCTGATGTTCTGCGAGCATTTGACTCGCTGCAGAGACCTGACATCTTGCTGAGTGACAGCGTCAAATACAGGTCGTAAATTGACTACAGGATAGGATGCGCGTTAACAGTATTCCAGACAGTAACACTACAGCAAGCCCGGTGCATCTAATTCAAATCCAAGCCAATCTCCTACGGGCCGTGCCAAATTCCCACACTGGGATTCGTGACTTTTCGAGACCTCTAAATAAAAAATTTTGTTTCTTAGGATTTCTACGAGATCATAGCAGTTTATAAGAAGAATACGGGTTAAGCCATTTAATTCAAAGCCGCTTGTGGCAGGCTATACGATGTTCTGGTCGCAGAGGTCCTCTTCTTGAACTGCTTTAAAGATGGACTCTCCACCTGTAGGATTACCAATACCGACAACAAGCAAATTAAGAAATACAAACCGAAGCCGATGTCGACCCTGGATCTCCAGAAAATAGGGTCTCAAAAGCTGCGGCTATCAGCCAACAAGATAATGGAGATCGCCTAAAAACTATATCAGAAGGGCTTTATCAGCTATCCAAGAACTGAGACCACGAAATTTCCACCAACAATTGATCTAAAGGCTTTATTGGAGCGACAGCGGGACGGGCCCTGGGCACACTATCTTGAGAGGTTGTTAAATGGCAACTACCAAGCACCTCGCAGTGGCGACAAAGACGATCAAGCGCATCCACCTATCCACCCAGTCCAATCACTCAAGAAATAAAACTGCACCTAGTAATAATTCAAAGTGTTCTAACTGATAGTTCGGCACTTCTTAGCGTGTTGTTCCAAAGACGCCCTGGGCTAGTAGAAGAATATATCAGCTTTGATCGGCAGTCAGCCTTTCTCAGCAAGAGGAGTGTCCGTCAAATAGCTGAACTACCTTTAAGTCTATCCATACTAAAAGTGGTCGGAAAACTTTATTCCGGAGGTGAAGAAAGGAGATGTCATGCCCTGCCAGGTCCATCTTCACAGAGGGAGGACCACTCCCCCTTTGCACCTCAATGAGGCAGAGCTACTGGCTCTGATGGATAAGCATGGGATCGGCACTGACGCAACCATGACCGATCACATCGAAACAATCCAGAAACGTGGATTCGCCATCAAGTCCAACAATCGGTTCGTGCCGACGAAATTGGGCGTAAGCCTGGTAATGGCCTATTAGTCAATAAACCTATAACTGGCAAAGCCACGATTAAGAGCCTAGATGTAGTAGCTCATGAGGAAGGTGAGTCAAGGAGTGAAAGACCGACCAACAGCCCTGCGCTAGACCCTCGGGAAGATGTAGCAAGTGCTGCTGCGACTGATCGAGAACAAGGAAAACTTCGCCGAACATTTCAAGAGCCTACAAGAATAATGATAATGATTGTTGATCGCATATAATTAATGAAAAAAAAGGAGAGTGCCGCACCGGCCAGACTTGCCGCTGTTAACGCGTCACTAAAGTCAAAAGATATAATGACCAAAATCAAGGTGGCCAATCCCATTGCTGAGCTTGACGGCGATTAGATGACCAGGATCATCTGGAAGCTCATCAAGGACTAGCTCATACTCCCTTTCCTCGATCTCAATATCCTCTATTTCGATCTGGGCATTGAGCACAGGGATAAGACTGATGATCAAGTCACTCTTGACGCCGCCAAGGCCATTTCATAGTGCAAGGTAGGCATCAAGTGTGCAACCATCACTCCTGACGAGGCCCGGGTTAAGGAGTTTAAGCTCAAGGAAATGTGGAAATCACCTAATGGAACGATCCGGAACTTTTTGAACGGGACTGTCTTTCGTGAGCCCATCATCATCAAAAACGTCCCCAGACTCATCCCTGGTTGGAAAAAGCCCATTATAATTGGCAGGCATGCCTTCGGTGATCAGTATAGAGCCACGGATCTTAAAATCTAAGGTGAGGGCAAGCTCGAATTGGTATACACTCCCAAAGGGGGGGCGCCTCAGGTCCACAAAGTATTTGACTACCCTGCCGACGGAGGTGTCGCCATGGCTATGTACAATACCGATGAATCGATAGTCCAGTTCGCCCATTCTTGCTTCAAATTCGCCCTGCAGCGGTAATACCCGCTCTATTTGACTACCAAGAACACCATCCTAAAGCGCTACGACGGAAAATTTAAGGACATTTTCGAGGCGATATACCAGAAAGAGTACAAGTCTGCCTACGAGGCAAAAAAAATATGGTACGAACACAGGCTTATTGATGATATGGTCGCCTATATGATAAAGAGCGACGGCGGCTATGTATGGGCCTGCAAAAATTACGACGGAGATGTACAAAGCGACTGCTTGGCGCAAGGATATGGCTCTTTGGGGCTGATGACGTCGGTGCTTGTTGCTCCCGATGGATCGATTGAAAGTGAGGCAGCTCACGGCACAGTCACAAGACATTACAGGATGCACCAGCAAGGCAAATAGACTTCGACCAACTCAATCGCCAGCATATTCGCCTGGACAAGAGGTCTCCTCCACAGAGCCAAGTTAGATGACAACAAATAGCTGTAAAAATTCTGCCACACCCTCTAAGGTGCAGTAATCGAGGCAGTCTAGAAAGGGTGCATGACAAAAGACCTAGCAATCAGCGTCTACAACAGCAACGAGGTGCCAAGAGAGAAGTACTGCAGCACCCAATAATTCATATCGAAATGCGCAGAGATCTTGAAGAGCAAACTCTGATTGGACAATATTCATATGCAACCTCGATGAGCCAAGTACACCCTCCTTATTAAATTTTACATAGTCAGCAAATCGATTTTGAAACCGCTGTTTATCAGCTCCTATTTAAGCTACTGAAAGTGACTCAGTCTAAGTAGGCCCAGTAGAAGCGCTTTCCGGGCTTGGGCGAATTAGAAGTTTGTTATGCATTCATCTTTCTTTGCACTGGATTTAAATAATACCTACTCGCCTAGAGTCTAGCCTGCTCCTACCTTGTACGAGTAGTCGCCCATGATGTGGACAACTTCAGCCTTGCCGGCCAAGACAAAGAAGAATCCCTGTAGATCGCTCAGCCTTTTGTATATGATGTCTCCTTTTTGGAATCGCTTGAATATTAGTTTGCTTACCAAGGCCTTGGCACAATTATACCCTATTTTGTTGAACAAAGTGTTGTTCTATCTGAGTTTGGAGACAGCCATGTTAATTTCTTAGAAAGACCTGGTTTTTAGATTGTTGGGGATTTACATGAGCACCGTTTATAACTACTTGAATTTACTCCTCCTTTGTAAGGAGACTAGTCTTCCTGCAATATCAACACTCTTGTCCTGCTGGTGCTCGGTTTTTAGTCTTTTTTACCTGACCTCTTTCTTTTCGGGGAGGATCTTTGTATTGGATTTATACTACTCGATGGACTCACTAATCTCAGCAATTTGGGGGAGCGTATTATCATGAGGCTTAGTGGAGAGTGGCTGTATGTTTTGGCGGTTGATATTCCTGTGGATGACTCTCCTCTTGACAACGATAGGCACTTCCTCCATTTATTAATGGATTGATCTCTATTTTTATAAAAGATGTCTGAAGGACAGAATAACTACCAGCTTTAACCGAAGGAGGATGAGAAGTTCATGCCGTCCAAAGTCAAAAGGATCATTCAGAGCACGATAGACTAAGGCTGTGCCAAGTTTGTTTTCTAAAACGTCTTGGCGCGGCAACTTTCCTAAGACCTCAGCAAGAAGATAAGAGACCGCCTCAAGAGCTAACTGAAAATGCCTCGACACAAGCTGGGAGTTCAGGTGGTGCTGGGCGAGATGAAAGGACAGGGCATTCGGATTGCCTCAAAGAGTTTATGGGATCTCAACTTCGACAACTGGGCCTCTTACACCTTCCAGAACGACAAGATCTTCTGCACTGGACTTGTATTCGGGCACTATTATGAATGATTATGAATCAGATAGTCTAGAGAGTCTTAATTTGATTAACAATGTAGCCGAAGAGGCCTTTCCGCAGCAAGGGCACCCTCCTCCCTGCTGTTCTTAACTTCTTGTCCTGCTTGTTGTACTAGGACGGCAGCAGGACTGGATCCTTACATTTCTAGCCCTTCATTATCTTGATCAAGAAAGTCCTTATCTCGTAAGGCTGGAAGTATATCTTGTAGCCATTCGATCTCTTCTTTTCAATTTAACCTTCAAAGCTATCAACATAGTCCTGATAGTCCATTAGTCCGGCCAAGGCAAGCTATTTGATCTAGCAGGCGATTAATAATCTATTGTAAGCAAGGCTCAAAGGCAGGATATTTCCAGTCCCATTTTAGATCAGCTGAAGGTCTGACTACTATTTTTGCAAGTTCTAAAACCTGGCCAAGATAGTCTCCCCTACCATCTAGAAGGATGTCTTAAACCTGTCCAGATTAACTATCGAGCGCATGCTCTAGATTTATTAGATTAACGGTAGGCATTATTTGACTGTGATGTTGGCACCAGAGTGAACCGTTATCAGCATGGGCTATTCGCGTTTGAGTCTGGTTGTGAGGAGGTCCTTTTAATCAAAAATAAGGTCAAGGACATGGCTGGCTTCGTTAACTTTCGCTGAGTTGACAATGATAATAGACATCCTCATACCTTCAACATAGGCCTGCAGAGGGATTTAAGTGACTATTCCAATCAAGCTTTTACCCAACATACCCAGTAGAAAACTATGGAAAATGATGTGTTTGGGAACTTGCAGCTAGACCTAATTAAATCCGTGAGAGTCTTTAATAAATTTGGTGAACTTAGAAATCACTTGTAACTTAATTTCTTGATTGGCGAGTGATTATTTAATTGAGGTTGTTATTTTCATTTATTGGCTTGTCACTATGAAGTTTACTTTTAATTATTTCTTTGCCGTGCTGAAGGAGATCATGCTGTAGTATTGGCCTGATGCGCCTTCCATTGATACTAGTTCTTGCTCGATTTAGTTGGCTGTAAAGAAGATCTGGAACTCATCATTGTTTGATTAAATACGGATGCGGCTCTGCTACAGGCTGAACTTGAACTAAAAGAAATTAAATTACTTGGATGCATTAAGGATGTTTGGACTGGCCTCATCGAAATTCCCGATGAGACTGCGGTTCAAACTGTTCGCCCGCATTAAAGTAAGGCAATCCGTTTCAGAACAGAATTGTTCATTCTAGTTATTTTTAATTGAAAATCTGCGCACAGTTTTAAAAATTAGTGTGTGGTAGCTTCTCTTAGAAAAATCGAGTAACCTGAGATGCAAAGTAGAGTTGGGGAGAGAACAGACTTAATAAGAATAGCAGATGCTCCTGTAAACTTCCTTGTTCTTATTAATGAGCGAGTTGGTGAGCAACTTTACAGTCATACTCTCGAGGTGCTGTTCGCTGATTTTGGCTATGCGAATTTATTACTCCTGGTATCGCATTGTCGAAAGTCGAGCTAGTATCTGCTCGTAGTTTTGCATAGTCTGTAAAATTTGCTGCTAAACCTCCCCAAAAATACTGCCTTCTAGGACTACCTTTTTAAAGATGCTGTTTTTGATTAACATCCGTCTGCGCATGGTTTAATAATGCAGACAGTTGTATGCGCATAGTTTTATTTAATCGACAGTGATATTATTTTTGTAAACATAGCCTATCTTGCTGACGATTGGTTTAAAAACCAGGGAAACACGCCCTATTGTTTAGAGGCTTGTGACTACCGGCAATCGCAGTCCAGTTGATTGTGCTCCGATTTGGAAGATATCAATGAGATCGGCATAGTAGAAGCCAGGGACCTCCATAATCCAAAGTGATTTCAGACGCATTGCATCTGCCTCATACAGCTTCTTGATATTTTATCGCTAATCCTTATATTGGCTTAGCATCTCGATAATCGGAAAAGTGGAGTCCAATTAAACTGGTTCTTCCTAAGACTGGAATAGCTAGAAGAGAGCCTGTCGTTCATAGACCCAGACAAGCTAAGGCGCGAGGGCGAGTGATGTGTACTGAATAAGATAAATGATCATTTATAAAATGAAAATTTTGATCGATACCAACGAACTGTCCAACATAAACTCGAACAACCTGATGGCCGGCATCACCGTCCTCTTTATATATATGGTGATTAATTAATTAGAGTCACTATCTTTTCCAGGTTTTGCTGCTGGCCAAGTCGGAATAGTCCAAAATTCAGCCCTTCTATATTCTCTCCAAAAGGCTCGTCCTCTATGGATTTTCGGCTGTTCTGAGTGCCAGCATCCTACAAAATTCCACTTTCCACGCGATAATCTCCTGGATCTGCATGCTCGAGTTGATCGTCATGCATTGCTTCATTTTTCTGAATGAGGTCAAGAACTCTATGAAAACCTGGATGTATTTCATCTTCTACATAACGCTGGTGGTCTGGTACGCGGGATTAATAACAATCTATCTAATAAACGCATTCACTTGATTATTAACCATTATTGATGCAGGAGGCAGCAGCCAGGAGTGAGTCGAGCAGAGCTTGACTTATGACTCCTCCTGGATTTTAAATCGCCTTGAACTATTGCTAATAAAAATTATAAAAAATTATTAAAATTTAGAGAGTAAAATGTAACTTTGGCCATTACGAAGTCTATCGAGTTGGCCTATGGTGGCATGGTAGCCCGCATTCCTCCCCACATTTCTATAAACTTACACCCCCCATAAAATCCAGCCGTTAGATTTTTTTCTTTAAATACTGACTCTGGTTATTATAATTCAATAATTATAATGATAATCATTTCCTCCCTTTTCTCTACCGCCCTACAGCAAACTTGCTCTACCAATCCTTTTAAGACCATCTACTTGGATAGTGCTTTCCAAGTACCTTCTACAAATGATGCTACTTATTCGAAGTACAGCACTAGGCTTGCATCATCGGCCTTCGTCCTTGCTGACCCTGATGCCAACAATTGGTGCACAAATGGCACTGACATTTTTGCCACTAAGCCAGCTAAGGTCTGCTGCACAACTGATAATTTGAATACCATTGCTTGGCAATTCGCCTCAAAGTGGGTCGTTGGTGCTTCTTCAGTTTATGCTTCAACATTCGGCAGTGCCTACTCAAATAAAACTATTACCGATAGCTGCGTCATAAAGACAGTTGACAATGCAACTATTGCTAAATTGGCCTAAGTCTTCAACAACTCAGACATTAACCGCTCGTTATGGGGTATTTACTACGCAGTTTACAAGATGGTCGTCGCCTACATGCCTTACGGTCAGCTTCTTGCCTGCCTTATCTGCTCCACTGATTAAACTGTTACAGCCAATTACGCAAGCTCAACCCTGAAGGTGGACAAAACCGCTTACGATGCTATGCTTGTTTCTATGGGCCAGGCTTTCTACGACTTCCAAACCAATTTCAACAAAATTTTGACTGCATATGTCGATATCGTCACACTATATCTCATTGACACAGCTAAATCCAGCACTAATTGTATTCCCACTCTGAAGGCTGCCCTCAAGTTCTACACTTTCTGCAGCACTGCCACAGAGTGCACAACTAAAACAACTTAAATCTTTAATGCTAACACTGGATATGAGTTTGAAAAAGTTGGTGCAGCCTACACGCTTAAAGCTAGAAGAGAGCTTGCAGGAGCCAGAATGCTAGCAACCTCAGCTGTGACAAGCGGAGGTCTGGGCGTCTCCAAACACACTGCCATCACCTCCTCCGTCAAGGTTAACGGCGCCGACTCGAAGACCCTAGCTGCAGCATGGAACTCTATCCTCATCAGCATGATAGCTATGCTGCTGGCCATCCTCATGATCTGAAAATAATCAATCCAAGATAAATTTCATATTATATTAAATGCGAAGTCAGTTAATTCATTGATAATGCCTTGCAAAAAATTGAAAACAGCCGAGAAAAAGAGTAGGCGAGGCAACACCTTTGTACTATTGAAGGAGTTGATCTCGCCCTAGACGCAGCTTAGTAAACTCAATGCTATCGAACTTATATCCAAAAAGAACATTAAAAGAATTTCATAAAAAGAAAAGCAAAGCTAGTAATTACAGCCGAAGATGGACAAAGCCATCTAGGTTGCCGTTAGAAAAATTCAGAAATTTTGGAGAATCAGCAGACTCAAAAAAATCACTGAGATTTAGACCTACTCTAAAAATAAACAACTGAAATTGTGCACTTATGAATCTAGCGATTCCAAAATGCTGAAAGAAAAGCCTTTGGCCTATTCAACCGCCTAAGCAGTTTACTCAAAAAAGAACTCCTTGCCAGGGTAGAGCAGACTGTGTATGTAAAACGACAGAAAGGTGCTGGACCTGATAAACCACATGGGTAGGGTCTCAAGAGGCCTGTGCTAAAACGACCGATAGGTAATCAAGAAAGGAATCCTCAAAGCCATATAAATGTTCTAATTTGATTTCCGCTAATCAATTAGTTTGATTTAATAATTGTAGATCTAATAACTTGTAGGATATGTCAATGTCAAGTACGACCTTAGGTTTGAGGATGACTAGGTTGAGGCTCTATCTAGGCTTAGGCTCAGGCGCATCCGAAAAAAGACCCATAAAATGTGCAAGGGCCTCTCCTTGATCAACTCCAAACTCCACAAAACCCATTTCAGCTCCCCTAAAATTTAAATTTTTCGATATGACTTTTTCTAGAATTAGCCTGCTTATTAAAAATCTTAATAATAATACTAAGGTGTGATAATCAATAGAAAAAACTCTAGCTAGGATTAGCTGCTCTCCAACTTCACTGATAATACGCCCAGGATCCCTGTTAGTTAGCCTGTTGACCACTAGTCGATCATCAATGACCTGGTTGCTTTTCTCATTGAATAGTGTATTTAATAGATATACCTGTGCTAACTAATCGACGGTTTCACCTCCAAATTAAAATTTTCTAAATTCCCTGCAACCAGACTAACAAACCGATAAATATTTCACTTTATATAAACGATTCGACCATATTTCTATAAACTCAAGGGCTAATATTTCAAGCTAGGAGAGTTTTTCAATTAGATGATAGTACCTTTTCAATAAACTATTGTGATTCCATAGAAAAACAAAGCTGAATGCGGGGTTTTCATCAACCAAAATCTTATTGATATCATTGAGGTCCGATAAAATTTGTTGAGGATCAGGAAATAGGAAATAGTCGAATTCCTTAAATAGTCGAGAGCCATCTACCTCCAAGCAGTTCTCTAAGCCATAATCGACCAGATCGAGTTCAGAATGATAAGATTAAAAAAATTTTCAGTTTCCAACATGACAGTGGTGTTCCACTTTTAGAAAAGTATTCGATAAATAGAAAGCTTCATAAAGATTCAAAAGCTGTAAAACATAAGCAACTTAAGCGCGTAGATATAATATATGGCCTAGGAGAGCGAGTTCATCGACCCAATATAGACAACTGACTTTTTCGTTTAGACGATGGGACTCTAAATTTTCTAGGACTTGATATATGAAATGATAAATGAAAAGGTAACTTATGCTTGAATAATTAAATGTAATTAGTTCATATAAAAGAAAAGACTCTCAACTAGGTCGTCTGTGGCGTTCGACGATTAGCCAGCATTGTCGCAAGGACTCTTTAAGATAACAAATACTTAAAGTCACTTTTGATTGAATTCATTAAGCATATTAATAACATTTATCTGGGCAGCAGGATATTCAATGACTTTTATATCTGTCTAATCTAGCTTCATAGATTTAAGAAGGGCTAGTTCATAGCCAAAGCTTTTCACCCTCATAATTAATATTTCATAGTGTTATCGCCCAGCTTCAAGGTGCTTAAGAAAAACTAAGTATTTTCTTATGAAGTCTTGAGTACGAAATAAAAAAAAATACTGTCAAAAAATCAGCTCAAGGCTGATAGATTGATTGTAGGGACTTAAATATTTCCATAAAATTTATCATGCGCATAGAACTTGAATCCTTAATTTTCGGTGATAGCGGTTGAAGATTGCGAATGCTTGAAGATCTCTAAAGAGAATATAAAAGCAGCGTGCAAGCGATTCGACTAGTCCTGCAAAAGCAAGATCTAAAGACTGCTTAAAAATAGATTATAACTATATATCAACAAAAACGATATTTAAGTCGTGAGATCTAAAAGTGTTGTTCATTGCTTTAAATAAAATTAGTACATAGCCAAGCCTTATAGCAAGCCTAAAGGAATATATCTTCTCATCTAAGGCACTTTTACAGCCTACAATCTCAACTAAGGTCCTTATGCCGAGTCCAATGTTAGAGTGTTATAACCTTAAGCTGTCATTGGGATAACTTAGCTAATGTAAAATAAATTAAACTACAACTCGATCAAATGCATCAGCGACTTTGGATAGGCTATTTTCATTGAGAAGGACATTGTGAAGAGATATCTCCTAAATCTCTACTAAATTCAAGATGAGCGGGATAGTATTTGGAATAGATTCATGGAGAATAGAAATAAGAAGGGCGGCATTTAAAAAATGAAGAGGATCAGGAATCTGGAGGTTAGGCATAGAAAGATGGCGAATTAGCAAAAAATCAAAATTGATTAGTAATTACTGGATCTTTTGACAAGCCACATGGACAAGTCCAATTTAAAAGTATATTAAAGGCAGAGGTAACTTTTTATCAAAAAGGCGATGCTCTCTCAGACTCAGTCTAACGTTTTCAAAATACTCTCCATCGACATTTAAAAAAACAAAAAAAATAGTGACAGAATAAAATTAAAGCCAGAAACTTACAAGGGCATATCGTTCGTCAAAAGCGCCATGAAATAATAAAGAATTGGTTTATAGAAGATATCAGAGAGCTGCATCCCAACCTTTAGCCTTAAAAAAGTGAATAGCAAGTATCGGATCGCCGAGTCACTAAAAAATTTAAACGATATCGAGAAGCTCGATAATTTTGAAAATAAAATTTGTTGATTCATTTATCCGAAACATAGCTCTTTTCTTCTTTTAAATTCTTAATTAAATTTTGATATCTCTTATCCCTTTACCTCGATAGGCCCACTCGGTAGCTTTTTTAAATTGATTTTACTCTCGATTTTGAGCTACGACTGTCCACGATCCTTATTAAGGAATCAGCTAAACTTTTATTTTGCAATTTTGAATTCAGGGCTTAGAATTATTATTTAGAATAGTGAATTTATTCTTTGGAGATAAAATAATCAAAAATTTTTGAGCATATATCGAGCGTCACATGCTTTTTGAAAAACAGATTAAAGACAAGGCTTTTATAATCTTTTATTTTTATCAATTTAAAGATGTTCCTGAAGATGGATTTGTGCTAGGCTGAAAATATTTAGTAAATCAGTCTACTTGCATATAAGAAACACAAATTTTAATATTTTTTATGATTTTTTGATTGAAAAAATTTGTTTAATTGCCTCTCAGCCAAGATGTGTATAAAAACAGGATTCTGCTGTGTAATTAACTAGATCAACAGATTGATATGATTTTTCAAATGCAAGGCTATTTATTCCGGCAGCCAAAATGAAATAGCACAGATAATGGACAATTAAACCTAATTTTATATTTTTAATGGTCGACTAGTATTTGTTTAAATTTTATCCAAGTACTAGTCGATTGGAATAAGAATTTATAGTTCCTGCACCTATTTAAAAAGGTGATAAACTTGTAAAAATTTTTATTTAAATACGTAGATGAAACTCTCTTACTAATTTTAGGATTATTTCGCTTGCTCTAAGGAGGTTGGCTTGATTAGCAGCTTTATTAAGGCGAATATTATCTATCTATTATGATCAATTTTCTATGAGAAAACATTGCTAATAAAGCTATTTAAATCGAAAGGAGCAGAGTTCGGGACAATGTCCTGATTTTGGTAGAGTGTTACTAATTGATTGCTAATATTAAAAGAAGAAAAACGATTCCTACAGGAATTAATTTTGGCAGTGAGAAATCTTTTGAACTAATGCTAAATTAGTTAAGTGCGGAAGCTTTTGCAATCTTTCATGAATCTAATGAATTATTTAAAGAACTATACGATTGAGGTTGGCGAAGCTACTTTAACTTTTATCAATTTATTAAGTTACTTGTGTTACAACATGAATTGGAACCTATCTTATAAAACGTTCTAAATTGCAAAATAATAATCTCTTCGCTTTAAGAAATCATTTTATATCTTCAAATGGTGTTTGAGTGAGGCGATTGCTTAATATTTAAAGTAAAATTGTTGAAGGAGTTGGGTGGAGCATTATTAATCAAGATAATTACTAACTAATAATATGCTAATATATTAATTTGTTAACAGGGCCTAGTACTCCTGAAGTATGAGCAAATAATTAAAAAAATCATATGATGATGTTGTATTGTTTGAAAATAGGCGAGAAACTGTATAAAAATAGGCAATATTTCTGCTAATTTTAATAGGAAGTTAAAGACGAAAATGAAATAGGAGGTCAATATAATTATTAAGAATTATTAAGATAGAATAATTATGTTTGCGGATATATGATTAGGTCAGTTAAAAGAAATGAAAGAAAGTGATAAGCGTAAAATGAGGAAGCAAGCAAAAATTTGAAATTTAGAAAATTTAGGAAGAAATTTGTAATTATTAGAATTGACATATCAAATTAATAAAAGAAGAAATAGATTAATGAATTCGAAAAGTCTTAAGATTAAAAATAGTTGATTTGATGAAAAAGTTGATTTAGGTAGAGGAGTTGATCAATACTGAGCTGAGCAAACAATAAATAATAGAACTAATTTAAAATTATATATTTAGATAATATTGTTGCAATATAAGTTAATTATGTTAGCATGAGGAAAATAATAAACTCTTTAGGAAAAGTTATTAGGTGTGATAAAAAGGAGAGAAAAAAGAAAGAAATTTAGAGTTATGAAATTATTAGAATTAATATTTAAAATGTTAAAATTGATGGTTTAAGAAGTTTAAGATTAAAGATTTAATATTTTAAGAATATAGATTTTCGCTTTTTTTAAGTGCTTCAAGAATTTTGAAGGCTTCTTCTGGTTCACCTTCTTTAATGAGTCTCTTT
>QQSS02009900.1:0-19755 GCA_003687565.2 Craspedacusta sowerbii | reverse complement strand
ACAATCGGTAATACCCATCACTGCTTTACTGATCCAACCGCAATGTTAGTCTCAGAAATGAGGCTTAAATTAACTCCAATAGCCATCAACTAACATCGCAGGTTCTGTTAAACTGATACTTGTTTCCTCCTGTGTTCATCTGTCAGACAAACTGTCCCTTGCAGATGAACCTAGTAAGTAGGTTTACACACTCATTTCGTAGTCGAAGCTAGATTGGAACCCCTGTACCAAGTCGTCGCGCGCAGAGGAAGCTTGTCTAAATCATCGCTACACACAGGTTGCACGTCCTTTTCGCGGGCATTATGCAAATGTAATGTGGGAATTGGAAATATGCTTCCCGGTGCCCTTGCTCGAGACATGGCTTAGGAATTTAAATGCGTTTCCAGAATTTCGGAGTTTTTTACAGTTTTCAACGCGTGATCACAAAGATACACTGAACATGATAGCGTCATTTCGACAAAATTTTCTGATCATCGTTATAACATAGAGTTCATATCTTTTATGTACTGTGGATGTGGTTTGTCATATTCCATTACGCGACCGGCAGTCAGCTGTTTCTTGTAGGTCTTGCTGAGCAAGCTTAACTTACATTACAGGCTGTTTCATGTTACATTCATCAGAAGATCTTGTTCTCTTTGCAGGTATACTAGCGAAAGATTTATAATTTATGGCTATTTAAGGTGAAAGGTATTAATTTAGAGGAATCAACCGAGTCATAGAAAACTTCTTTACCCTTGCTTTTGAAAGTCCTCTAATTCTTCTAGCAGATGAAAGCTAGCAGGTGTAACTAGATTGTGTAAAAAAGTGGAATGCTGTTATTGGAATCAAGCACTTCTGAACCTGAAGCTATTGTAGATAAAATAGGACAGCTAGTCGCAAGAATTTAAAAAAAAATTGAGATTGATAACATTTTTTTTTCTTTTTTGAAGAAATGTTCAGGCAATGGTTCCCCATTTTTATTGACTTTTTTATTTATGAGAGATTGAAACATGCAACACTCCAAGGTGGAGCATTTAAGAAGTGCAAACGTGAGATCTTTGAGATTTTATATTGTAAGTTAACAGTTAAGACTAAACAGGGTTATGAAATAGAAGTATGACATGGAAGGTTAATGAGTAGGGGTAGAAATCTAGTGAGATTACAAGATAAGAACATCGAGATAAGGTTACCTTGTCCTTGGAATTGGAATGTAAACTGCAGTCAATTTGCATAGCTTTGTTTAATATGCTTTGGAAGTCAGTGGATGCGTTGTTTTAGGAGCATAAAAATTTGACCTAAAGCATTTCCAGGCATAGGGAGGTTTATTTGCCACTTACTAAGTGCTTTTTGACCGATGTTGGGAAATGTGTCTAGACGCTTGGCCTTTCGTTTCATAAAACAGTTCAGAAAGCGCACTCCTTGTAAATAGTTAGCACCATGCGTGTTATGTGAGGTGAAAGATCTGAATGATTGCTGAAGCTTGTCCTCAAAATTACATGCCTATACTAACATCTGTTGCAAATTTGGTGCTACTTTTACTTTTTGGATAATGGCTTGATAATTTTGAAATGAGGAACTCATTTCCAATTACTGTAAATGCAGACTAGGGAGCACAGGCCTGCATTATTATAAGCCGCATATTCTAAAAATGTTTATAGTATTTATTGCCAGGTAGTATTGAAGTGTCTCAATCTCTCCCCCTTGATTTTGCAAAGACGATGAGGGTCTTTCAAAATTTTCTCTGTCAAACTGAGCAGTATGTGCTTTGCTGTTTTTAGGAGCTTTAAAAGAAAGACTACGTTTGCAGGGACTTTAAGTTAGATTCTGATTTGATCTGCTATGGATTTTTTTCCTCTATGGCATGAAGCGGTCTCCACTGTGTTTTCCATCAGTTCCAAGTCATGCTAATAAATTGCTGGCAGTTGATTATGGTTGTGAACCTGTTGCCATTATAGAGTCTATGCCTGATGGCCAGGTACACTGCTTGTGTAGAAAAGATGTTGATGGAAGCAATATTTCTGTTGTCTTGACATATCCACCTATCCCTCTTGGTTCGCCAAATATAAGCCAATCAGCTCCTGGCTTTATTTGTCAACATGACTTAGGTAGAAAATATTTGCAGTTCAAACGAGATGGTGGCGGCTATTTTGAGTCCTTAGTCTTGAATTCCTCATGGCAATTTCGAAACTTTCAAACAGATAGAGCATCTCTTCTTCATGAGGGTTTGCTAAATGAACTGCAGGGTGGTACAGAAAATGAAGTCAAAGAAGCAACGTTTTTCCTTAACAAGAATGGCTGGTCAACACGTTCTGCCAAATTTTATGATCGCTGCCAGGATAGGACTCAAAGAGAACGTCGTTATCGCAGACTGAAGAATTTCTTTCATAAAACAGCAAGGGTTGATGCTGATGAGATTCCCAGTGACATTCTTTGGGAATATTGTGATGAGGCATTGCTTCAGGAATATCAGCAGTATGCAGACAATAAGCATCTGAGAAACTGCATCTATTCGTACCACAATGCTTGCAGCAACTCAGCATGCTTGGTATATCCTGCTGGACCATCTTTAACTCAATTGCATTGCAGTCGGATTGGCAAACATGTTTCTTTGGGAGCCACAAACAGTGGTCTGCTAGACATATCTCTCATGAAGGTGCAAAATGTACTTGGAAGCATTAAGGAGCTAAGCTGCACATCTGGTGAGGGACTTTTAGTCAGAGGGAATTACTTTGCATCCATTTTCGACATGGTGAGACTACAAATTTTCACTTGAGGTAGCTTTAAAGTTTTATTTTACATCTTTGGTTTTGCTGTAAGGTATTCTCTTTTTCTGAATGTTTAAGGTTACGCCATTCAGTGTGTTGTTCTTTGTAATTAGTATTGGCTTGAATAACACATTAGTTCTTGCATTTTTTTGTGGCTATAATTTTTCTATTTAGAACGGGCCGGAGCCGCTTGGCACATGTCGGGAATACCAGCTCGATAAAGAAATTTTTTCTGCCTGCCTGTGTTCCCGTTTTCAAAATGACGTAATTTTGGTCTTGGAAAAGGGTCAAATAGTTTGTGCTACCGGTTTGTGAAGGGCTTTATTCTTTGTTTTGTGTGCGGAATATATAAAGCATTAAGAGTCTAAGGAGTTGGTTAAACCCGCGATTGTAATGCAATATTCTTTCCCTCAAGAGATATTTTGCAACTTTCTTGTTATGGTATAAGCTCTGAAACTCTTCACTCAGCGAATCTGTCATTGTTGTTGCCTTAGCCTATGTGCATGTTATGTTATAATTTCAATCTTTTCCAGGTATTCTTTTCATTGGTGCACTTGTTCTATCATTTTGGCGCGCGGGTCTAAAATGATTGACTTAATATAATAATTTTTTTAGGTGAGCGAGAGCCTATTTCTATCCGTGCTGCAAGAAATGATTATTCACCTCCTTGGCAATCTTGTCTCCCTGGCTCTGCACCAAGGACCTGCCTTATAGGCGACGATGAGGAATTTATTCTGCTAGATTTCAGGGTATATCTGGTTAATTCAGTTAGGTTTAGTGCCGATGGCTCGAGGAAGGAGATTTATTGATCAAGCCAATTTTTTCTGAATAGCTGTTGTTTTTAGCTTGCATCAGACATGTCAGAAAAGTTCTCCCTTATTTTGGTACTCCCCTAGTTTCTATTTGTTTTGTCCCCGAGCTCTGACGCTCAGCCTTACCATCACTCTCATAATTATTGGCTATGGAATGAGATCCTGCCATACAACATTTTCTGAGACTTGGTTTTCGCACATCATATATGCGTGCATACCTGAGAATGTCGAGTCGGCAGACGGAATTCTAGTCTTGCGATTGCTGTTTCGGCCGAGTCTCTTGTAAAAGATGCACCGCATTTACGAAAGCTTTTCTTGGTTCGCTGCTCCTGATATGACAATTTCATATGCTATTGAGACGGCTGCGCTCTGTGAAAGGTTTAAGTTTATGATGCGTCTAAGGTAGAACACTCTGTGTGTTTCTCTTCATTTAGCTTCCATCCGTAAAACGCATTACGTATTTTGAATTGCCCTCCGAATACATGAACCGCTACGAAAAGTTTGCCCCGGCTTTGTGTCGTCATCCTAGCGATCCTTATCAAAACTGGTTGACAACAGACCAGTCCCTGGTAAGTAATGCATTTTGTTGCAATGTAAATGGCGATGGAAACGTACATGCACAAACAGTAAGTACACTCGCTCTTTTTTTTTCAATTGGAAATTTAATTTAGAAACAAATCGCTTGTTAATTAGGGGTCAGGTTCTAAGAGGGAGACCAGATGCTCGCCATTTGAAGCATTCGCAGTTTAAAGCAACTTTCAGATGAACAGAGGCGGGAGTTCTGTCCAATTGATACCGGAAACCTGTTCAATTCTTCGAAAAGCGGAGACGATGTGGGACCAGCCGCCTCCCTGGTGACTTATGATGGCTTTGTTCTCGGAAAGAATATGGTGCTTATCGCTTTTGCTTTTGTCATGCACGTTTTGGACTTCCCGAATAGTAAGTCTGCTGTAGAGCACAGCTGCAGACCCTCAGAGGGGCGTCCAGTGTACACGACCAACTGTGGCTCCTTTTTTTTTCGCCCGATTAAACGGAATTTTGTCTAAATAAGCGAGTGGTACTAGGCGTATGGTCATAGGGCTTGATTCTGCTTTATATAATCTGATGTGAATTCAGTCTGAATAAGCGGTTGGGCCGATTAACTGTGGTCCAATTGACGGGATTTTATAAGGAACCTGCTAAAACCGGCCTGCCTTAAAAGAAAAGCATGCTGAATGACTTGCCACTTCTTAGAAGTTGCAGTTGAAAGTGAAAATTTTTAGGCGATCGAAGCCCCACCATTCTTTATTAAAGCACTACCGTTCTTGTAGTTTGAATGACTTTGAGACGCAACGATAGGGGTTTTCTTGGTGACCTCTTTCTACTTTGGAAGTTAGCGACGATTCGTCATCTTGTTTTTGGTTGTTTTTAGGTCCTTACCGATGAACGCTTCCTAAAAACGCCAGTCTTAAAGTGTAACCACTACATGAAGTCACCACCTCGCTTTATCGAATGCACTCTCGACTTCGGCGGTCAGTGCGAAGACGAGATTCTTGTCACCCTTGGCAGCTATCTTCATAGGGAAACCGTGAACTTCAGGTTCAAATCAAGCGGAAGCCGCGATGTTCCGATTGTTGGATGCGTCTCTCCAGTCAATGTTCAGGATCCTATGAATATGGTTTCGCTGCCTTTTAAGGTGAGCGCCACCGTGTTTCGGAATCATTTCTAGTACATGCCTAACGGTGACAACTTGTGACACAGTTACCTAGAGTTTACGGTCGGTGCGAGCGCAGTCTGGTACTAGAATCGTCCCATATCAAGTAGGCCCCTGAATGCACTTCGATTCAGCGCGAAAGCCAAAACTGCTAGCAAGCATCCCACGTTGGTGAAGATACTTGCCAATTATTCGCGAGTTCTTAGAGATATTTCTTCTTGCGAGATCGGAAAGTGCTCAAGTCTAAATGGAGCTAGCTTTCGTTTTTAAGTGCACTTCTGTTATCTAAGTTATGAAAGTTCTACTTGCTCCTGACGCTTGCAGCAGAGCATCTTTGATGTTGGTCGTCATGATTGCAAACGTTATCGTTACCTAGGCGCGGATGAAGGTTGGGAGCGAAGTGCCTTACTGCTTACTATCGTTTTGCAAGGATGGGGTTTTGATGCTGCGTAAAACGTAGATCGAAATTTGCAAAATACCCACAAAGCCATGCGGGGCTGTTTGCTTTTTATCCTCAATGCTATTACTGAGATGGCGTTATATCAATATCTTCGACATAAAATAATAGCTATGCATTGATTATTCATCCTGTGTGGAGTTATGGTTTAATAACATCATATGTCATTTTTTCTGTTTCGGCTAAATGCTTTGAGCGACTCCTTCCGCCCGCGTGCCATGCTTGAATATCAAAGAGGAAGTTTTATCTTCGTTAAGAGCCATTCCAAAGGATTGCTTGCGCTTCCACTGTCCAAAAAGGAATGGAAATGTGAACTATCTTTGATCTTGTACATCGGGTAGACGTGATTTTAAGGTATCTCTGGGTAAAATACAAAATGCGCAGGCGCATTGCCATGGTTTTTTTGGAATTTTTTTGGCCAAGGAGGTATGCGTAACATTGGTCAATAGCAAGGAGAAGTCGCGAGTTTAATCTTGGTCAAATGAAAGACAGCGATGCTTTTGGCTTTAATTTATGTATTCTTTGCATTTGGACGCTGTTTTCTCTTTGTAGACTGTAATTGCGATTCCGTAGCTCCTCAATTCCTTTTTTTCCCCGAAGCTGGGCCTGTTCTTGTAGCAATCGCTAAAACCAGTAAAGAAAGTACTATTTGCTTCAGTTTTCAGAGTACGATGAATGGGAGACGTACGCTCCACCAGCTTGGCAGATGTCCTGCGAAAGCTTCAGACAGCGTCTGCAGCAGCCCCTGATAGGAGTATGCCTGCTAAAACAGCCAGCTTCCGAAGCTCGTGACTGTCTCTATTATGTCGTTCAACAGTCGCTTTGCGGCGACCTCTTTTACCAAGAGCTCTCTTGCTCATCGCGTTCCAGCGACGATGCTTGCGGAGTCGGCAAGAAGCCATCCTTTCGTCGGGATTTCGCAGGGACGTTGAATGAGAGCTCGATTTCGCTTCATTCAGCCATACAAAGTCGTTGTATGGAATGGATTCGTGTGGCTTTCGAAGACCATTGTCGCCAGGAGAAAATGTCAGAGGTATTTCAAAAGGTACCTGTCCACGGTATCAATTGGAAAACTGAATGTGTGGACTGCCATAGACGGAGTCACCGTGATCATATTGATATATCATTGAATGTCGCAAGTGAAGTCAATGGAGACGAAGTTTCAGAGTGTGACCGCTGTGTTAAGAAGCAGTCTTGGAGAATATGGAACGATTTAGTAAAAGCTTACCGAGAGAATTCTATTCCGTCAAGGCAGTCGCTCGGTTTCAAGTGTGAATCGAGATCGCTGCATCTAGTCGATAATGTTGACAGTTTCCAGAATCCTGTTACGCGAGTTCTTGCCGCGAACTGGGACGATGATGCGTACACCCCGCTTGAAACATTTGCACCGCACTGCGTGTATAAACCTTCTTATCGCGAATGAGGCTTTGTGTTCGCTTCTTGATCGTGTCGAAAGGCTGGAAATTTCTTGGTACACCAAGATAAGCTGGCTTGGCGTTGAAGTCGGTAAGGTTTCTTTTTCGGTAAATGTCCTCATCCGTTTCCTACGTGAGTATGGATGTTCGATTTGCAGCTAAGAGTATATTATATGCAATCTTGAACTTTTGCGCGTCCGAGTAATCGCAATATCGAACCACGCCATTGCTCTTATATTGTTTTTCTTTGCGGTTGGATGGACGTTGCAAACACTGGTGTTAGATCATGGATTTCTTCAGATGTTTACGTATAAAGATACTGGGCTAAGCTCTTCTTTAGTTAGGTTACTAGGTCCTCTTCTTTGATTCACTTTTTCGTAGTTCGTTTCCCATATTTCTTGTTTTCTTGACACCCTTGATCTTCCTGCTTGACCGTAGCTCTGTAATTGGTCAGCCCTTTAGAGTCTAGTGAACTTTTAAGAAGCTTATCTCCGCTGCTGCCTACTCGATACGACGGATTCAACAAATGTCCAAATATGGGTGCCTCGTTTTCATTGGCCGGCTGAGAATCATGTGATGCCGTGCTGTATAGGCAACGTGAACTCACATGCTACACGCAAATCGTGCAGAATGTCGCATGTAGTGCGGATGTAGGTGAAACACCAGCTGCGCGAGCGAGCGGCATGAAGGTATCACGACACGTGTAACTGACCATTCTTGATAATGCTTACATGGTGATAGAAGGGCTTGGGGTGAAGCCAAAAATTCAATTCGAACTTCTATCCCGAACGGAGGATTCGCCGTTGCTCATCTTCCTTAGTTTACTGTTGAGCCTGTAGTATGAATTTCTTATTGGTCCTAGACGCGGGGGGGGGGGGGGCAGAGTATCGCAAGACACATCAGTTGATTTTCCTGTGATTTACTGGTAATCATTTCAACGCATCTGGAGGGATTAAGAGCTAATTGAACCCCTTGAAGCGAGAAGCCGTGGAAAGGGGTTGAACCCCCAACCACCAGATTCCGATCACAGCGGCCACCGCGCCATGGTGAAGTGAAGGTCAGCCGATTAAGAAGCTAAAGCAAAGGTCACGCAGACTACGAAGAACTTCAAGGTTTTTGATATCCAAGCAGCACTGCCATTCTCCTCTGGCCAGCATGAACACCTCGGGCGATGCTTGTGATAAACTTTTATCCCAACCGCTTGTGACCTGGAATGTCTATTAATTAGTAACTACAGGTCCAAGGATCAAAGCCACTATTTAAAAATTATCTCTGCCGTTGGCAAAGTTTAATGGTTTGCCCAGCATTGCTTGAATTTTTAAATGAAAGCGCTCAAGCAAATGAAACTATATAACATTCGTCGCTATTAGAAACTTTCGTGCCGTCAGAAGGTTTAGTCTTGGTGTAGATCCCATCCAGGATCTTGGGGAAGGCCCACTTAATGTTAAGTGGTAAAAACTAGGCAGTAAAACGTAGCCATGTTGATTTAGAAATCCTTTTTCCAAAGAAATATAATATTTGAAAATACTACTCAGATTTACTCAAGCTAACTGCCATAGACACTTAAAATTGTTGTCAATCTTTGGAAAATGTTGGCGGAATTGTTCGGAGCGCAAGAGGGGAGAAACATTCGCAATAAGTGGTAAGTAAACGCTTTTTTTATTCAAATTAAATTTAAGCGATTCAATAATATTCCTAGTGGTTCCTCATTGGCCATCGCTATCACGGATTTCTTAGGCCTCGAGGTTTTAATGAACACAAAAAATTTATTTTCAAAAATACGACATAATCATAAATTTAGGATACAACGCAACGTTGTCGTCATAACGGCGATGGATAGACAACGCAACATAAGCGACATGGAATAAAGATTAATAGATGGGCAGGAAAAACTCAAAGCGAATGCACTCAAGAAAATGTCGAAGTAACGAGACGTGCAGACAGGTAGCTAAAGAGTACTAATAAAGTTAGCAATTTCCCAACCTAGCAGCTTATGTTTAAAAGCTGATGAGGTTATAGAATTTGAGTTGGTGAAATAACATTATTATGATCAATGAAGCAGAAATAAAATGCCACTGGCGCTACAAATTCGGGCAAAACAAATCGGTCTGATATGACTCCAGGTCGAATAAGCTCTCCAGCAGCACGCATGCGTTGTCCTTCTGATGTGCCACATCGGACTTCAGCAGGTGATGGGTCTCTGGATAAGACAGCTGTTTGCTTACGGAAGCATGTGACAACTGCTGCTGTTCCAATGCGTACAAGCTCGATGACGGTGACACGTCATACTCCGAACTAGATGTCGGGGAGTCTTCATAGTTTATATCGTGACTATTCCATACAGAGTATACATCGCCGTTTCCTATTGGGACCACTGCTTCGGGATTCAGAGCAAAGGATGATCTCAGTTCGGAATTAGTCTCTGGAAACGAATGAGACCTCGACCAAGAGGTTCTCGATGGAGACGATGAAAATGGTGAAAACCTGTTGCTAAAGTGGAGATCCTTATCACTAATGGGGAGATCCTTATCAGTAATGGGGAGATCCTTTTCGCACCATTTTTCGTAAGAGCTCAGAAACTCGGCCCGTTCTCGATCGCTCATCGAGATCTTAGGGTTCGATGGAGAACCAGTTACGAAATGAGAATAGTTCGCGCTGGAGGCTTTTGCTGAAGCGTATATGGAACTACTTGACAGTGCCCTCACCGGCGTATGTGAGAGTGGCCGACTGGAAGAGGAGACAATATCCGCAGAGGACAGGGTTAGAGCGTTTTGAAAATCAAATTCAGTTTCTTTCTCCCTCTTTTTCGCTTGAATGAAACGCATCTTCTTTCGTGCCAGTACCTGGATGTGACTCGCAACTTGTTTGCGGGAACGGACCTTCCCTGTTTTCATAAAAATATACCTCGCAATTAGCTCGTTTCTTCCGTACATCTTATCTCGCGAAGAGATCATTATCTTCTGTCGTCCACATGGAGGATAAATAGAAAGAGCTTCTTGAAAGCTCTGCTCGATATCACCACTCCATAACCCTTCTGAGTCACTGTTCATGGCAAGTAAATTCACAAAATTTTAAACAAATCCACCACCGTAATCGCGGATGCTGACGACCTTAACTTAAGATCTTGATCGCAATACAGCACTTGGCCAAGGTACGCACTTTGAAGAGGAGCGATTCGGCAACTGCGTTCAAATTGGGCAGGTTGAACATATGAGTTTATGGTTTGCTCGCATCGCGCTGTAAACATTCTTTAGTATCGCGCTTACCCAAAATATGCGCAAACAACTCGGCCAAGGTCACGCGAGCATGTATCTGTGACAACTTGATGCGTGAAGGGCTTCCTCTTGAGCCCGTGCACCATGCCTGTGCCAATCGGAGCGTGTGATCCCGCTCGGTGGTGATTTGTGGAGCCGAGTAAACGGCATCAAAGGTATTTTAATAATTAAAGATCCAGTTAACAATTGCACAAGAAAATGAACGATTGTGAAATTATAGACATGATAACAAACAATTAGCCAAAACGCAACTGCAATGAACTCAAGACAGAGTTTCCCGTAAGGTCGTGGAAAGGGAAAAAATGTGTCGTTGACAAATTAAAAACATGATAACGTTTTTCTTGGGTATGGAGACTTGCCTTTCAAGCGAGAAAACAAATACTTAAGCGTAGACTTACTACTTAGCGTCTATACTCTGTGTTTTTGTAGCAGTCTGGTTCCGAGATTTCTTGCTGCTGACGCTGTTTGTCATATTTTGCTAGCAATGTTTATGACCAAATGAGACTTGATAAAAAGTCTCGAAAGCAGAAGATACGACCCTAGTTGATGATAAAGAGGGTTAGTTAGATATTGATGTCCAATTTAAGCGTTCAAAGTTGCTGCGGATATCACATAAAGAAATTTTCCGATGATTTAAGATGCTGTTTGATAAAATTGTCCTAAAGCTGGAATCTCGCTCCAATAGTGCTGACTTTCCACACCAGGAATTGCATTTAAGCCAATAAATCAAAGTAGGATGACCGGGCATAACTAAATTATAATATTTCAAAGTCACCAAATATTTTCCAACAATGTTAATGCTACGAAGAACTTATTATGTGCGATGTGGAAGTCGCTAAACTTTTTTTTATCATTACTTGTCGTATGAAGAGTCTGAAATTTTAGAATGCCGATAGAATTTTCCCTTTCAAAATCCAACTGGTATGATATTTTTTGTTGATTGAACAGTGGTTTAAAGACCTCATCTAAATAATATTGTGTTCAGCTAAAGATGCAATGCGTCAGTTGATGTAATAGATCAGGGTAATACGTCAGTTATCCGACATGTCAATGCAGCGACAAGCCTTTTTCAATAAGATGTCTAATTTGAAGATCTAGCACACTACTGTTTTTCTGAACAAGAAGTCATTCTAATGAGGCTTCTATTGAACGAAAGATTTCAAATAGATTCTGCTTTATTGCAGTAGCACACAGGTAATGTGATTCTACAGCCTTTTTAACGCCACCACTAGCAACACAAACAACAAGAAGAACAACAACAATAGCTGAAACAGAGCAAAACAACAACAACAACAGCAGCAACAATAGCATCAACCAATAGAAGCAGACAACACAATCAAAATTAAAAGAATTGTTTGAATTCACTCGAACCTGACGTTCTGAACTTAAGCTTTTAAGAGGAAAAAGGCGTCCTTTTGCCCGAAGCTAGTTATTTTCATAAGAAATCAGTTTGCGTAACGCTGGTCTTGTACAAGCTAAACCCAGATCGTCAGGTATATGCTATATGTACTCCTTTTGTGTCATGGAATGCCCATGATGTTCATAACAAGGAATTGCCTGGTCCCCACCCGAGCTTTGTCAATGAGGAGAAAGTGCCTGGACTCTTCTCGAGCTGAGGCATGAAGGAAGAAGTGAGCAGTGAGACCACAAACAAGCTCCCTACTCATCAGACATTCTGTATGAAACAACTTCCTCCTTCCAAACTGTATACAAACCCCATGCATGTAAATATATTAAGTAGTAGCAGTGGTAGCAGTAGAAATAATAGAAGAATATAACTCTCAAATAACTCTCAGTTCTTTTCTAGCGTCTCCAGACAAAAGAACCCCAACGTTTTGTTTTATTTATTTGTAAAGTTTTTTGTTGTAAATTTATTTTTGCCGGTTTTTTATGTATTGTCGTTTTCGAGTTGATATTTGATCTTGTCCATTGAGGGTTTATCGGATTTGTCTGTGTGGCTTGCAGTGGACGACAATTTTATTACTGGACTAAGATTAAATAATGATTTCCAGAACCATTTTTTAGCATAGTATCGAACACTATCGGCAACTCACTTTCGACATGCATAAATAAACATCCGATTAAAACAAGGAATATTTTCATGTAGTTTAATTTCCTTTTCAAGATGGTGTGTCTGCGCTTCCAGCATGTGGGCGGCTCTCACATGTCTAGAGATCGAACTATCGCGTGACATGTGACCTTCAACGCGTTGATGGAGGTGTTGGGTGGTTATCCCCACATAACCAGCGTCACACTGGTCACATTGAATATAAAACACCACACCCTGTCGGTTGACGATGTCAGGCTTTAGTTCCCTCGAGGAAAGGCACGACGATAACTTTTTGCTTACAAATGTCGGTTCGATGTGGATTCCGACCTTAGCCATGAGGTGACTAAAGCGATTCTTTATAAAGATTGACTGCTTGCAACCCTTGTAAGGTAACACAAACCGAATAGGTTTCTAGCTGGTTTGAATAGAAGACATTCCTCTTCAAGCGTCTATTCTTTCCAACACTTTGTCTTCATAAACTCATTTAAAACTGAATCGAAAAAACGCCGAGGATATTGCAGACCTGAAAAATCATCCCATAGGTGGTCGATTTCTTTTAAGATTCTGCGTCAATCCGAGTTGTAATTGTATGCTCGGTGTAGCATTGTTTTAACTAACCATTTCTTGTATGTGACGTCGACAAAGCTGGTAACGTGAGGCAAAAGCCCGGTGTCCGTAGTCCTACGGTGTGTACTGTAACATAAGCGACCATTTTCAATGGAGACGGTCATGCCACAAAAAGAGCTTTCCTTGCTGCACTCTTTAATTTCTTGATATGAAGTCACGTAGTTCAGTTGCGGTCTTGCATGTAAGTACATATTCTCCATTTGTTGTGTTCAGTTAGTGTTCTGTAAATTTGGATCAGATGCTGTTTTTGCTTTCAAACTTTCAGTGGGAACCATAAAAATCTACTTTCTTGATATCCTTCTTTACTGCTGCGATTAGTTTAGTCTCCGCTATATAAGAAAATGACGTGCCTAACTGAAACAGTAAAAGTCCTAAATCCCCTTCAGGCGAACTCCCGAATAAGAAAGTTCATTTTTGCTTGAACAGCATTGACCGTGTTAATACTGGAAGAAGGTCAGCCAATGAATTTCCTTTTTAAATTTACGTCTAGAGCATAGAGAGCCAAGGACAAAACTACTCGTAAGCATGAAAGCGCTCCAGTGCAAGTTTGCTTAAAGTAAGCACAACTTTTCTGATTTGCCTGAACGGCTATCCCTAAACGCAGGGTATGCAGTCCATAGTCCATATTTCTCCTGTTGCAAGGATCCATGTTATGGCTTCTGTTAGAGTTGCATAAGACTCTTCTCTCTGGGGAAGTCAAGATTTCAGACAACTGATTGATGGATGCAACTAGCTCAAAATTTGTTGTTCTACGATTAAGATTCTCACAAGCAACAGGTCTAATCCTATACTTGCAAACTGAGAACGTGAGTTTCATTCCTGCATGCGCCAACCGCAGAGAAGCCGTTCATTTCGAGATATAAGTTTTAAGGCCAGTACAACTCGATCAAGAAAATGGCAGTCATTAATAAAACTTAAAGAAAACCACCGAAGAGATTTACTTTCACAAACTCTTTGAAATACATCAGTAGCAAAGGCTTTTGTTGAGAGCGCTACAAGATATTTCTCGTACTGGGTCAGCTCAACTGTAGTGGGATTGAGCTTGATGGATTTGCAAGGTGCTTTTGCATTGTCGCACAAGCCAGAAAAAGACTTAGACAGCTTAAAAAAAAGTATCGGCTGAAGAAACGCGACAACTTGGCGTTTTTCCTCAGAGCTTTACAAATCTCGAACTTTCTCATGTGCTGCACGACTCGTTCTGGTAGAACAAAAAATCAAGGATGACCTCTGGTTATTTTTTGACTATCTTGAGGCTTAGGAATGGGTTCGGTACAGGTCTATGCGTTTGAACACATAATTTTTTATTAAGATGGAATAAGCCGTAACGTGAACACCGTTATATCATGATCCTTATTTGCTCGCCCGTTTTGTCACAGGAACAGAGAAACCCCAAGCTCGCCTTTCTGGCCAAAAAAGAATTAAAAATAACTGGAGAACACAAAGTTGCTCTGATTCGATGTCATTCCGGGAACTGAGTCCTAATGGCTTTCCGCAAAATTTATGCACATAACAAGGCGCGTAGTTTTTTAATGTGAAGCGCATCTTTTCGTATTTAGCTACACGGGGAAAAAAGAAAAGATTTCCTTGGTGAGAAAGATGATCGTGGATACGCATTGCAATTTACAGGAACGGCGCTGAACATGGTATGAATGTGTAAAGCTTAATAAAAGCGAATGAAGATGAAAGTACAACGCTCTTGAAATCCAAAATCTATGACGTGAACTAGTCTCGATCAGCAATTTTTGGAGCGGTTTTGTTTGCTAGCCTCGCCAACTTCTCTCGCAAAAAAGCGTTGAGAATGTATCCGAATAATGCAGCTCAAGTCCCAGACTGATTACGACGGGAAGAGTGAAGGAATTGATCAGCTAGTAGATCGGGGATGTCGCAAATGAAAAGGAAAAAAAGCTATTCAACAGATTCTTCCTAAAGCATAATGAGGACGAGATTTTTGAGATGACGGCAAAACTGGTCGTTTCGGAAAAAAATTAATTTAAGTTTTGCCGAACAAAGTATACGGCTGAGGGCTGAATAAATTCCGAAAGGAAGCGAATGTAAACCGCAAAGAATAACAAAAAAAAAAAACGGTTGATTGAAGAACCCAACATCTCGGATATGAACCGGGGCTCAACAAAAGATTCACAAGAGATTGAGCAAGGGAATTCGGAACGAAAACAACAACAACAGCAGCAACAACAACAACAACAACAAGTCTCTATGTCATCATTAATGCTCCGCAAAGTTACAAGGCATAGACACTTCAAGCATGACAAATAGAAACAAAAGATAGAATACTATTTCCCCTTGTTAACTTTAGGTATTATGTTAACGCATCCTAGGAAAGGTCACAGTCAATTTTGCTGAGCTCAGAGTCTACACTCTCAACAGTGACATATTGTTTTCGCCCGATTAGATAAGATTCGACCCATTTATAACTTACAACACACTAATGCCATAAATTGTTTCTCTGCAACATAACAGTGTCAAAAGCTTTTTGCAAATCTAGGTACACACTACCAACAAAGCCACCACGATCTAGCACATCACTCACAGTACTTAGAAAAATTAGTAATGCATGAAAGGTGGAATGGTTCTGTGGGATCCGACTTGTAACTCATGAGCCATCTTAAATCGTTCAATGAAAGCATAGACACGCTTATGCATGGCTTCCTCTAAAATTTTGCCAACGTCGATGAGAAAGACATTGGTTGATATTTACTACATACATCTCTGGTCCAGATTTATAAATTGGGACTACCTTTTCTTCTTTACGAACATTCAGAAAGACCCCAAGGACAAACTACTGGTTAATTATAAGCGATATCGGTTCTGCCAGTAAGTTGGAAGAAGACAATCGCATGTAACATGCAAAATTTGCAAGATCTAATATGTGATGACAAATACAATCATGTGCCACTTGGCGGAGAAGCTACGCAACGAACGCTAACTTCGCGGGTTTTACAAACGCTTCGTCGATGACACCTGACAATAATGTCTAGCGAAATTGCGGCCAAGGATTTCCTTAGTGAGCTTAGCAGTCTTTTACAGCAGAATTGGAGCAGAACGACGGTATCTCATTCTGTGCCGCGTGGATAAGCACGACATAGTGGACACTATCTACATCTAGTTTTTCATACGCAGACGGACACCGGTATCAAATTGGACTTCCAAAGTCATACGGATGATCGGTACAAGAAATGTTCAATAAAGTCCATGCTGCACAGAGCGTATCGTTTAAGTAGCGATTGGTCCGCCTTTAACGAGTAGTTGAACATTTGCGCACAAGGTTTCTGAAGGTAGCCTACCCGTCAGCTATGTTTGACCGGATTGTATTTGACTTTCTCGCAAAGTGCATTACCCGCCAACGTAACTTGCATGACAGTTTTGCCGATGAGATCGTGCGATTCATTATTCTTTATAATGATGAAAACACTGCACGCAACCTAAAGCACCGTTTTAATGATCTGGCATGTAAATTATGGGTACCAATTTAGCCAATACTCACCAGCAGAAAAACTGGCCAATGTTTTAGACCAAAGAAAGCGAAGCCAAAATTGTGTCAACAATGCGTTGTTTATGAATTTCAATGTGGTCAGCGCGACGCTGGCTATATCGGCATGACAACCCGTCACCGGCACCAACGCATCGAGGAACACAAGCAACAGTCGAGCTCAATCGCTTATCACTTGGCTACTCATCAATTGCCGATAAATTCCAATCTTCACGCCTGCTTCACCACCTTGCGCAGGTGTCGCTCCAAATAGGAGTGTCTGCTAAATGAGAGCTTGATCATTTGTTAAATTCGCCCACTCACTTAACGTACAGTCAGACTCGATTACGTTGAAGCTGTTTTAGCTCGACTTCAAAGATGTGACTCTGGCGATGTGTGCTCTGTTTTTTTTTTGTTTTTTTTTTTTAATTTTCCCGTATCCTTGTTCGTTTAGTCTGAAGATGGTCCAAAGATGGACCGAAACGTCACAAAACATTATTAGCTTTATTCTTTGCCTTGAAGATTTGCCCATCGAGGGTCCTTTCTTCTTCTCTAAAGATTGAATGGTCCTGCAATAATTGTTAATTGAATGCGTTTTGATGGGTTTTAGCTGTTCTCCATTAAACGTACGCAACACGATAGCTTGCAAGTTTCTTATAGGCTTCAACTATTTCGTATTCATTGAACAATAGAATCTTTTACGCTGGCACAGACGATGCTGCAGGGCAAAATGGGTCGTGCAAGTTAAAGAAGTTAGAGTGGTTCTTACGGAAGAGTGCATCCCAAAATGCTGCGCGACCAATGCGTACGGGAAACTTAGGGCACAAGGAAAATAGCTTAACTTCCAATTCATTTGATTTAGGGTCACTGCTTATGTATGATGACATCGCAGGAGCCTACCGAAAAATGGGAGTATTGGACTGGAAATCATTCTCGGTGAATGAACCTTTAAAAGAAAACTATGGTTCAATTGCTTATGTTGAGAAAAATCTTCTAGCTCCAGCAATTGTTTCCTAGGGAGTTTTTTTTACTGAGCCCCGTAGTGTCAAAGGTAAAAAAAATCTTAATCTTAATCTGACTATTTTTACATTTCCAACAGTATATATACTCACTTTAGAAAGTAGACTATTAACCAACTCATAAATTAGAAGCAAAACTAAATACAATTAGGCATAACGGCTGATGAATAGAAAAAAACAAACAGATAATGGCTGATGACGGGAACGCACAAACAGAAAGCACGCCTAGGAAAATGAGTAACTTTCAGGCGGAAGTAACCACACGGAAATACCTAAGCCGTTCTGGACAGTCATGTGCCATTATCAATATCAAAATCATTAACTACAAACATGACTAAGCAAATAAATTAACGCAACATATACGCCTGGTCCTACATCGAGCTGAGCTCATCGTGTGAAGTGTCATTTTTAAGCAGCTCCCATAATTCATTGTCCAATTTGTAGCTAACGCCTTTCCAAAGAAAGTGAGTAGGCGGATCAACATTTCGGTTACCAGCTTCGTATAAAAAATACTGACTAAACTCAATGGCCAAGCTTGTCTTCAAAATACCAGCTCCACCAGACTTGGGTGGGCCAGGATGATAAACTCTCCCATTCCTTGGTAGCATACATAGCTTTTCTGCTTGCAGAGGAAGTGTCATCCTATGACCAATGCCATTGATAACAAGGCTGCTGGCACCATTAGATTCAATAATGTCTGTAAATACTATGGGTTTACTTTCACACTGAACATAGTTCATCTCCCTTCCACATGGCGAAACATAAGGAAAATCTTGAACATATTTCCCAGTTCTGTTTACCTGCAGTCGACTGAAGAAAAACACAAGGAACTCGATGTCTGCAAAAAAAAACGAAAAAAAAAAAACGTAAGCATACAAAAGTCAGATAGCCTTCATTAATTCTTTAAAAAACCGTTTTTCGTTTAGAGAAACATCTTTGGAAATTTACTATAGGAATCTTTCAAACCCAGACCATGAAACCCAGTCAAATTTACAAAATTGCTATGAAAAACACAAAGCAATGCAAATCAGCCCAACTATTCATAGTTTGAGTCACATAAGTCACACATAATACATAATACAGTCTTAGTCAAACTTTCTAGGATAAAAGGCATAATAAAAACCAATTGCATACCTTTAAAACAGGTAACAAAATTTCTTATCTTGGTATCCGCCAGAAACAACTACAAAAAATAGTTGGTTAGATGTCAACTATAAAAAATAAACTGAAATTTAGGTAAATCTTTTACTTAAACTTATGAGCTGGAGTAATTCACACATCAATGGCCAAATGCAACTAATTAAGAACAGATTGTCAATCACAGGATGGCAGAGTATCACTAGAACCTGAGCATATGCCTTCCCAATATGATAAAAATTTCCACCTGCTCTATGATATAAAGATGTAGCATAAAATCAAATCTACATGCGATGAATATGTTATACCACAAGATCTGAAAACCCTCTAATCCTATTCAAAACTATCACTACCAAAGTTTAACACTGAAGTGTCAGCAGAAATTAATGGTTTTAAAACAAACTATGCCTTTACATGGAATGATTAGAAGTGTTTTGAGCAAAGTCAACAACTTCTTTTTATGTCCCAATATTGCATTTACGTCAATTATATTCTAGCATACGCTCCAAACTACCAAATGGGCATTGATATGTTGTACATGGTATGGAGACCTGCTATTAAGATGGTCTACAAAATCTTTCACTTAAGTTATGAGAAGCTGAAAAACTGTCCTTATAGACTGTCCTTGAGAGGAAGGAATATGGGAGTTTTCATTGAAGTTTTAAAAAGTGGTCAGCAATCTTGAAAACCTAGACAAGTAAATTTTCTTTAACTAATTAACAATTAAGACTTGGCACAGCCATACGTGTACGCTTTTCAAATGTTCGTCAGAGAAGCAATGCTGGAAATTTGTTTCAAAAACACCAGGAGGAATTTCGCCCAAAAATTGCTGATTAAGGCTAATTAACCATTTCAGAAACAAGATCACCATAAGTACACAGTGCACCATGAGAAGGAGGGCAATAATAGCCGACAGGGTGCAGCATACTGCAGGGTACTATGATAATAATTTAAACATGATTATGATGATGATGACGATGATGATGATGATGATGATGATGATGATGATGATGATGATGATGATGATGATGATGATGAT
>QQSS02009789.1:0-19757 GCA_003687565.2 Craspedacusta sowerbii | reverse complement strand
AACCGACCTTCGTTTGACTTAATACTCAGAATACTAATCGCGAATTTGGGTGTCGAATGTAAGTAATGTTATTTTTTGGAGCATTTATGGAGGAAATAAATCTTTGCTGTTGTTGTTGTTGTTGTTGTTGCATATGGAGTCCCGCAAGGATCTGTCCTTGGTCCTTTACTATTCTTGATTTATATAAATTATTTTAGCAACTGCCTCACTAATTCAGTTGCGCAACACTTTGCTGACGACACGAACATATTACTGAGCCATTCTTTGTTAAAATGCATCCGAAAATTATTATCTTTCGAACTGTTAAATATCTTTGACTGGATTTGTGCCAATCGCCTATCGCTGAATGCCAAAAGGCCGAAATGATTCTTTTCAAACCAGCAAATAAAAAGACCAACTTAAGACTAACAGTCAGATTCGGAAACTCGAGAATATTCTTAACTAATAAAGTGAATTACCTAGACGTCTAGCTTGATTCTTCATGGAGCTGGAAACCCCATATAGCAGAAGTCTCAAAAAAAAAAAAAAAATAAGAAACAGAGCTGTTGGAATAATATCGAAAGTCCGTCACTTCGTTGATAGTAAAACACTTAGAAACATTTGATTTAGTTTTTTTTTTCAAAGCCATCTGTCGTACGGATGGCTTGTTTGGGGTTTTGCGAAGGGACAAAATCTAAATCGCTTAGCCTGCATACAAAAACCAGCCATTCGAGCTATAAATTTTTCTGACTTCCGCGAACCTACAACGGCATTCTTCAAAGATCTAAATATACTTAATTTATTAGACCTGATCGCTCTAAACAGATATTTATTGATGCACGACTGGATCAAGGGAGAACTACCACAGCCTCTGAAATACTCTTTACTTTGCAAGAAAAACGACGATCTACAAGATGTATGAACCAAACAATGATCAACTCGCAAATGGCACGGACAGTGAAGTACGGGAGTAGCACAATGAGCTTTATCGGCTCTCACTTGCTTAAAGATCTGCTTAACATGACCATAAATCTCAAAATCAACAAAAAACAATTCAAACAACATACACACACTTTTCTTACTGCTAAATATTAACCAACATCACAGTAATTTGTATGCTTGCTCTTGCTTTGCGAGCGTCAGTGAACCATTACTATTGAAACAACGTGCCACCATACCAAAGTACCAAGGGATTACCACCTGCATGGCCCACATTTAACCGAGTCAACCTTCGCGTTAATCTAAAACCATTGTATACTAATTTTATATGAACACGGATATCATACACACGAGTTGTTCTTCCTAGTCGTCTGTTTTTTACTATAGTACGTTTAGCAAGAAAGTCTAGGTGAGCTCGTCAATTCCGATTAGGATTGCTGCGAGTACGTTTCCCTCCCATTTAGCTATCTGTCATTTTTGATGCTCTTTGCCAATGTATCTTATCATTATGGGTAAAATAAATTGAATCTTGAATCTCGAATCTTGACTCAGGAACTAGCTATCTTTTTATGTGCATATTAATTTAATCGAATGATATTTTTGGGGTATCTTAACACATTTGTATAGGAATCAAAAAATTACCTGACAAGAACATAGATTGTATTAGTTTAGTTTACGCGTTAGTACATATTTGGAGTTGGTTAGTTATGGCAAGGTTCCTCGAAGGGTGCGTCAGCTGTAAACTTTACGAAGACTTCAGATGGGAAACGCCAATTGCCATATTTCATACAAACGACGTTGAGGACCCGACCCATTTCTTGCTCGAATGCAGTGCTTTTGCCACTGAGCGTACTACCCTGTGATTAGACTGGGCATAGCCTAGTGAGCATAGCAATAAACTTGACACAGATTCTAGCCTATTAGGGCTTTCGGTGTCTGACGTTTGTGCGGATGCATTATGTAAAACTCCTGTTGTATGGCTGGTCATCGTGAGCCCGATAGCGACGCTAACAGAAACACTCCTCCTGAATCATTGAATTTCATTGCTTATGCAAAGAGGTTTCCTTAATATGGTTGCATGGCTGGCGTACTTATCTTGACTTGGTTTTGCTAATTATTATTTTTAATCCATTCCTGCGTGTCCTGTGTGGAGATGCAGTTTGCTGAATTCTGCTCTCGGATGTTCCGCTGCACATTATTCTTGATATGGTCATTTTTCTTAGTTAGGCCTACGATGCATTTTTGAGGCAATGAATAAAGCTAATAATTTGTGTGACTGCGAAGTCGGACTTTCCATAACTATTGCGGCCTTCCATATGATTTTGTTAGCCACAGATAGACATAATAAAATTAGTTATTCATATAGTAGGACGTTCAATTAATAACGACGCAGAAGTCTGTCATAATGTATAACCCCCTTTTTTGCAAACAAGCCGAGTAAGGTCACAAACAAATTCAACCACAAGTAGTAGTTAAGCGTGCTCTGTCTCCAATCAGCTTGTTAAGAATGGGATTGGTGTTGTCCTGCCAGTGGCATCTTTTAGTTAGTCTCTATTTGTAATTGTACATATATCATATCCGCCAGCGTTCACCCGAGGACACAAAATTTAACCTCTTTTTAATCTACCTGTGGGAGATCTTCGACCTCCGGGTTTACCGACCTGCGGCCCGCGGGCAAGATTCTACCCTCGGTAACTTTAATCACCTTTTAGAAAAGTGCGGAAACTTGTGATCCGTTGAACGTCGCACTTCTGAGGTGCAAAAATTGCAGGATGTTTCCGTTCCAAAACCGACATAGCGTGAGTGTGGTTTGGGTACACCGTTAAAAGGAACAATCTGTTTTTATTCTACTTCATTTGAACTTGACTGTACATCTGGCCCCCCTCCCCTCAATCTGCGGTATCTCCATTAATGGGACCATAGGGATGAAACGTTTGGAGACCCCTGTTCTACCTGAACATCACCTCCCTGACTGAGTATCATTATTCACCAAGCGTCCCACTAGATTAACTGAAATACGCAGTGAACGTCATATTCACTTGCTGCAAAGCGTTTAAGTAATTCGGTTGGATAATTATGCATCGAAAGGTTAGCCCATATTTTCAATGACGAAAGATCTCCTAACAAAGTGGCATTCGTCTCCACACTTAGAGGACTCTAACAAATGATGAAGAGAGACTTGTTTTGTGATTTGCTCCTTAATAATGCTTTAATCGTAACAAGCGTCGCCATTTGTATACAAACCCACCGTGACAATAAAGCATTCAAACGAACTTTCGCTTGATACGTACTCCGTGCTTGAAATGCATTTAACTGTATCCGACTACATAAATGTGTGAAGCAGGTGGGTCTGTGTTGCGCCATCTCCCCTGCCACCAAAGTTAGCCTAACAACATTTCACAAGAGGAACTTAACATCATAGGCCCATACAAGAATAGTTTATAGGACTGTTTGGCGTAATGCTCATGGCACATCCTTTCGTAATCATTTCATGACATTCTGGTCCAATACCCAGCACCGTTTACATCATGGTTGCCATGACAACGATTTGGCGTCCGTCCGGCTCCGAAACGGCGCGGAAATTACTATTGTGGAGATGTCGCAGAAAGCGAGGAAACATCGTTTGCGTCTTATTTGCAAGCACCCAAGTTATTCCCTTGTAGTTTTGCGGCGGAGCTTCTTATAAAAACTCTCCCACAATTAAACAAGGAGTATAAGCTACCGATGATAATAGAGGCCGTCCATATGAATTTGTTAAGAACAGATTGTTTTAATATTATTAGTTCGTAGAACGTTAAAATTATAAGGTTATGACGGTCTGTCATAATTCAACCATAAGAAGTCATGTGACTTGTTCTGTCTCCAATTAGTTAGCTGTGAACGGGTTCGGTATTGTTCTTCTGCTGACCTATTTCATTTAGTCTCTATTTTCGTAATGGTGCTTACTTAATATCCGCAAGCATGCACCCGAGGGACTACTACTTCTATACGAGTAGGACTCAGCTTCAACTATCCAAGATTCTGGTGAAGAGAAGTAACGGTGCACCAACACAATAAAACTCATCTGCCGGCCAACTAGGAGAGGCTCCATGCAGCGGTCGGTGGGCAAGCAGGGTATGTGACATATTTTTGTGGCTACCCTGTTTGGCGAATCTCCTCAGAAGACCTAACCAGCACAGTACGAGTTCGTCGTCCGCTGGGAAGGTCTTCAAGAAGAGTTTCTCCTGGTAACAGGGGACAGCGCGATTCAGTTTCAAGATCGTTGGAGCATCGACCAGTCATCCGAGCCACCCTTTGAGGGCGCGTATCGAGCTCTTTAGCTCCTTGAGAGGCTCAACCAACATCCGACGACTGGTCTTTCTTGCCGTCACCTACGATCGATGGACTTCATCCGGGGAAACTCCTGGCTCTTCACCAACAGCAACAGCAACTCATCTATCTTCCTCTACGTGTACAAGACTAATCATAGGTGGCTTCTCTCTGCATCAATTAGAAGTTCTACCGTGACCATTTTTACACAAAATGTTTGGTCCCGTTTCAGCACAGTTTGCTGAATTCGCTATTTTTAATGACTATAAAATAAATTTAAATTGAACGAGGCCGAGCTCAAGTAAGGTCAACCTAATGAGTTGCTTGAGGAAAAGGGCTTTCTCAAAGAATTAGCTAGTGCTGGCTGGAAATCATCTTTAAAAAAAAAACAGGGACCAGAGTGCATTCACTCTACTAGGTTATTGATACGATTACCTAGGAAGATATTCTAAATGTTGCGGTGCGTTTTTGAAGCTCGCTAGGAAAATCAGCTCTTCGAAACCATGGATTTCATGAAATATTTTGCAATTTATGACACTCCACTATAAAGAAATCCCTAAAAATTTACAAATTACAACGCACGAAAGGAAGTGCAGCCAGAGCATGAGTTCCAACTCAACGGCGAGGTTAGCATTATCGCCGGCATCACATTGGAAACATAAAAAAAAAATTCTAGGATAGACTGAAATTCATTATTCGGCTAACAAACTCCAAGACTTGTGTTCCCTAAGCCATTGTCGATAAAAAGAGGATGCGTGCGCTAATTCCCGCGCCTTTCTTTTTTTATTTTAAATATTGCACCGGCCCTAAACAACTACTTTTTCAAAGTCGGCGAATCCCTCGCTAAGCCTGCATACAAAAACGAGCCATTCGAGCTATAAATTTTTCTGATTCCCGCAAACCAACAACGGCACTATTCCAGTAAGTGCAGCCTGTATATGATTTTTCGATTTTTATATGGTTGTATATACGATGCATAATTGGAAAATATATTGTTGTTGTTGTTGTTGTAGTTGCACTCTTCAAAGATCTAAATATCCTTAAATTACTAGACCTGATTGCTCTAAACAGATATTTTGTGATGCATCACTGGATCAAGGGAGAAATTCCACAGCCTCTGAAAATGCTCTTTGCTTCGCAAGAAAAACGAAGATCTACTAGAAATATCAACAAAGCAATGATCAACTCACGAATGGCACGGACAGTGAAGTGCGGGAGTAGCACAATGAGCTTTATCGGCTCTCACTTGCTTAAAGATCTGCTTAACATGAACATAGACCTCAAAATCAGCCAAAAACAATTCAAGCAACATACACACACTTTTCTTACTGCTAAATATTAACCAACATCACAGTAATTTGTATGCCTGCTCTTGATTTACGAGCCTCTGTGAACCATTACTATTGAAACAACGTGCCACCATACCAAAGCACAAAGGAATTACCACCTGCATGGCCCACATTTAACCGAGTCAACCTTCGCGTTAATCTAAAAATTTCCATTGTACACTAATTTTATATGACCACGGATAATATGCGCACGGATTGTTCTTCTTATTCGTTTGTTTTTGTCTATACGTTTAGCAAGAAAGTCTGGGTGAGCACCTCAATTCCGATCAGCATTGCTACGAGGAGCTCTCTCCGTCCCATTTAGAAATCTGTCATTTTTTGATTCTCTTTACCAATGTATCTTATCTTTATGGGTAAAAATATATGGAATCTTGAATCTTTAATCTTGCTTCCAAAATACAAATTCCTCCAATAATTTTGTAACAAGAATTCCTGTAGCATGTCAAAGCATATTTCGGCAACCTACTGATTGAAGGGAAGTAATGCTTACTGCTCTATCTAACGTGGCTTTAGTCTGTGGACCGCAAATTCTTTATCACTGAAACTTTTGCTCATCGAATCCCCCTGATATGTTTGTTGTAATATAAGGGGTGCTCATTGCCTCATAGCTCTTTTGTCAAATATCAGTTCCGATTTTCGAGAAAGCTTTCAAATACGGATCGGATCTGTGCTAACTTAAAAAGATTTGAGCTGATTAAAGATTTGAAAAAGGCCTTGATACTGCTAATCTTAAAATCCGTTTAGAAAGGCTTGTCTTTTACGGTGTTTATGTTGTTTGTCAGAAATGATTCGAGTCTTTTCTTTAGAACAAAAAAAAAATGTCGCCATTAACGATGTTGACTCCAAAATGAATTGCTTTTACCCTGCGGCTCCTCAAGGACCTGTGCCAGGGCTTCTCTTTCCTTACAAATAAATTACATCAAATGATGCACCGTTATGTCTTTTCTCTTTTCTTAACCTTTTTTCTTACCAGTGTCCATTCATATCTATCTCGTCTGCATCTCAAGGTATTCGGTTCCCCACCCCCAAGCACCCCAAAGAAAGCGCTGCGGAGTAACCATAAACTTGCAAGTAAAGAAAACAATCAAACTAAAAACAAGCAAAGAAAAAATCCTATCTAAAAAGGTAGGTAAGTTATCCTTAATCTCCACTTTCAAAATAGCTGGCTAAGGTACATGACCTAAAAACTTTGAGAATGTCGATGCAACCATTTTATAAAGCGATCGGCTTTTCTACTCCCATGTGATCCATGCTAGTCTGATTAGGGGATCGCTTTTTTTTTTTTTGTTAAGGATGGTAACGGTATAAGGATGGTATAAGGAAGGTAGTGAGTTTTGTCGCATAAAAGACATATCAATTAGACTATTACTTTGATATTTATGATGACTATAATTGTATTATGGACCATTATTATATCGAATTGATTATTTTATTGCATATTGATTATTTGTAAACAATAGCATAATCTCCGATGTTGATTCATGCAAAAAGAGTTATTGCAAGTGTGTTTCTAGCCTTATACTTCGAGATCACATGGTGGTGCTTGTTTGGGCCGTTTGAACATTTACATATATTTGCGCTAATCTATGTTTACATGCATTTGCGCTAATCTATGTTTACATGTATTGATTGCGCCTCTCCCGAAACTGTGTGACTTATTGAAACGGGGATTAGCATTAGGTAATGGGCTATTGAATAAATTGAATTTGAATGAATAAGTGTTCTTACCTCGACTGGATATTAAATGCGTGCGTGTTTTGGCAATCCTTATTGATATATAAAAGTGAATGTCTTGTGAACAATTATAACGCAATTGCTAGAATTTGTAATTATCCAAATGTTAGGAAATGTAGTTTTGTCAATGCTGTTTTGTTGTTGCTTTTGTTGTTGTTATTGATGATGTGGAGTTCTGATGTGAACTGCTGACGCGAATATTCTTCATCAACCACAAGGAACGTTTTAGATGCCGAGTACCTGAGTACTTCATACTCAAGTACTTTATGGTTCTCTATGAAAAGGCTCAAGGTCTTCTTGGAGAACCATGCCATCTCTAAGGAGCTAATCTGGACTAATAGTGACGAATTCGATAATATGCTTGTTAATTTTTGCTATGTGCCTTATGTTTTGTTACTTGGGGCGAAAAAACCCAAATCTAGAAATCAGGCGTTATTACTTGATTGAAGGTTATTTTAGGAATGGGTGTCCGGTGGAGCGATGCAGTTTGTTGAACTGTGCTCCTTCGCTGCATGTTCTCGTTTTATTTTCATCTTCATCCTTCATCTAGGTGCATTAAATCTTCCCGAGCATGAACAGAAGTCGTGCCACGTGTGCTACTTTGCGCGTCGACAGTTTTTAATCGACCAATCAAGTTTTATTGCTTTGGGAGTTGTGTAATACGAGATTAGGTCAGTTTCACCAACTTTAACTGTATTGCGGCATTCCTAAAACTTAATTTTAACTCGTTTGGGAATAACTACTCCCAGTTATTTTCGCTCCAGATCCGCATAGTTAAGAGGAGGCGCCCTCCATAAACTTACAGAAAGGACTGTTTGTCCTGCTTTTGTAGATACGACCATATCACAAGCTGTAGAAACTTTCAATAAACCATGATAATAATTAAATAGAAATGTCTAGCAGTGGCAAATGAAGTCGTTTTGTGCATTCTGCGTATCGTGGGACATTGCACGACAGAATACACGAAATGATACTCAATTGAAAGTTAAAGATAAAAATTAGGAAGTGAAATGATAGATAGATAGTGAAGTGAAAGAAATGCTACTCAATTGAAAGTTAAAGATAAAAACTAGGAAGATCTGAAAAACGCCAATCGACTGATAGCTATAAAACAAACGGCGGACTTCTGAGTTCCTAAATATTCATTAATATCTGCCTATGCAAATGGGAAAAAGAATCTCTATATAAAATAAGTAAGCATTGCTCAGAGCACCCGAGATCACAATCTCTTAAATCAAGCGCTTACCGAACTTCATGAAAGTTTCTGGATAATAGTTAAATGGAAATGTCTGACAGTAGAATAGTGTTAATCTATGATATGATGCTTAATTGAATGTAAAATAATATTAAATAGGAAAGACTGGAAGGTGCTGATCGAGTGCATAAGATGCAGGTAAGTGTTTCAAAATGTATCCGCTTAAGCTTTCTCTGATAGCTTGAGATGCGGTATCTCCTTCATCCGATGCTCATTAGTGTTGCTCTGTACCAATGTCCATGAAATTCAGCTTACCTTCGTTCCAGTTTGCAACTGTGGCAGGGAAAGCATCTATTCTATAACCTGAACTTGATCCTCTTCTTTAGCTGTGCTTGATTTTTCCTATATGTCCTATGGTTGGGACCCATTTATGGAAAATGGATGACGCTTTATACTCATACTTGGCTTTATACTACATATATATACATATATAAATATATATATATATATATTATATATATAAACTCGGAGTATATAATATACTCGGGTAGTTAATATACTCGATGGGTATATAATAACTCTATGGTTTGGGTCGGGAAATGTTTTTAGAACGTGCCTTAAGCGTTTCGTGACAGTAAAATGACCGATCTGGTTTTCCTGCCATCAAATGTAGTCCGAGGAGCTCGAGGCGATTTATAGCGGGTGCGAATGGACGCCAACTGCGCTCTGCCATGTTGTCGCAACACAACTAACAGCTTTTTACGTGTTTGCTTAGCTCCAGGAAAAAGATCTTCCTCGGATGGCAATGCAGATTTTTCCCTTCCCAAAGGACAGTAGAGCTGGCGCAGGAGGATGTCGCACTTTTGAAAGGACTTCCTTTGTAACCAGGCTCCACGTCATAAACGTGTCAACAACAACAACTACTACTACTGCTACTACAACAACAATTTTATTTATATATTATTTATTTATTTATATTAATACTTCTTCCAAAAAGCAAGTGGAAAATATGAATCGTATATGACAAGCGTATAAGATCGCTAATCGGGAAGGAGGGTTCCGCTTAGCAGAGATAAAGAGTAGAAGATCCTCCCCCCTCCCCCTTAAACACTTCATTGTGTGTAACGCAATCGTAGCTAAAAACATAAAATCTGAACCAGTTCTAATACCAATAAAAACATACATGTCGGGATAGGGGAGACCCAGTCCCAACGAATATGTTGTGACCGTCGGTTCCAGGGGCGCATTTGATCACGCGATGGCAATTCAAGCTTGCAGCTGGGCGTCTCTTTATAAGACGGCGCTAAGTAATAGTTTATTCCTATTTTTCAACTCTACACTGTTAGAGCATGACAACCGAGTTCCATGTCAAAAATGGATGCTTTTAAACCGCGGCAGTACGGCGCATGCGCTTTCCATGGTATGACGTTTATAACGATTCTAACAGCAGTCGCAACATATATGTTCATGTCGGGTTTGGCGAGAGCCAATTCCAACATGTATGTTGTGACTGGTATTAGGATTGGGGTGCCAAGCCAGCATCTTTGCGGTCCCAGCCCACTGCTGTCATGTACCCCCTTCAAGCACTCGGACCTGAAAGCCTCTCCAAGGGCAGGAGCTTTCCCCGCCTAGGAATTCCAATCGACGAGACCGAGTCGCATTTATGAGGCGTGATTAGCACATGTTGCACGTTTGCAGAGTGTGCAAATGTGCATTGACGTTTTTTCCTTCTCCTCGAGACGCCAAGCATATTCTGTGATTCATTCGCATTGGCACCTGAGTCCTAATGCGCGCCTTTTGGATTTGTTTGTCTCCCAAACAAAGGTGATGGTTTTCTTCCCGCTGCTCATTGGTTTAAGTCGAATAGCTTAATGACGCAAGCGCCTCCTTCATGTGAAAGGCAATCAATGATCACTTAGAAGCTCTATCGATGCGCGGCGCCATTATTAAGATCGAAGCGAGGCGGCGCATGTCTTCGACGATAGCAGCCATCCCGCAAAGATTCGGCCATTCAGTGACGAAATCGAGCCAAGCTCGAAATTGCTGGCGAAGTGGTTGAGGGAGCTACGATTGATTGCCTGTTGAGAAAACAGAATTGCTTCTCTGTTCGTAAATTGGTTGCATTTCGAAACTCGCTGCTCGTTAGCTGCGCGGTCGAGCTATGTTGACCATGGGGAATGTTTAGTATGGTTACATGTCGGCAATGAGATTCACAATGGATAGATTTGGTCAGTATCGGTCAGTGCCAGAGACGCAGGAGGGATTTTGTAGTAACTGCAAGTCGACGCTTCAAAGCTCTCAGGAGTTAAAAACTTTACCTTGCTTACATTCGTTTTGTGTTTCCTGCTTGCAGCGGCGTGTCTTTCGAACTTTGACTGATGATCTGGCTTTGCGCTGCCCGGCCTGCCAAAGAGACGTGAAGTTATCGGCTGACGGGATTAAAGGTTTGCCGAGCAGCTCCTTGATCGGTGGCTATATCCCCGATGTTGTAGTTTGTAGAAGTTTGACTTCGCTATCGGCCTCTGACGAGCGAACTGTATTTGGATCTGCGACAACCTTGCCACATCAAAACGACGACGGCATGCCAAGCTCCATGCTCTCGTGGATGAATAACTCTTCACAAGTGTCGGGCACACCGTCTTATTCGCGTCTTGGTCTCGGTGGGATTGGTGCGATGTCAGCCACTGGAGGATTTCACGAGTGCCGAAACTGTGACGAAAATCTGGTGGCGAAGTCTATCTGTCGGCAATGCAACGAATACCTGTGTGATAATTGTGTACTAGCCCACCAGCGCGTTCGTTTAACCAAAGACCACACTATCAGAAGCTTGAAGTCGGAAAATTCATCGACAATCACTAACGGTTACAGCCCCCCTAACATCGCTGCATTCCCGCAGCTGGCGTCGACTTTCGGTTCGTTAAGCTTAGGCACGAGCATTACTAACTCCCAGCGCATCTCTTCACCCTCTTATCAAGCCCAACCGCGGCAACCATCTGGATTCGGGAAGCAGCCTTCGCTTTTCTCACCACCAGCCCCTCCCCAACCTGAATTTCATTCGAGTATCCCCACTGCAGGCAGATCTCCTGTGTTCTGTGAGCTACATGGTCGTGAGTACGTTTTGTTTTGCAACTACTGTAGTGTCCCGGTTTGCCGCGATTGCATGAACACTGATCATCAGAACCACAGCGTCACCTACTTGTCGGGAATTGAGCAAACTTCGTCTTTTCCTTCGTCGATCCCTAGTAATGTCGAGTCCAGCTTGATGAAGCTGGTTACTGATTCTCGTGTTGAGGTGAAGGCGATGGAAGAGGCTATAGCTACCACGAGCACGATGATAGGCGAAGTTGAGAGTAAGTCACAGGCTGTGCTTGCTGAAGTGCAAGCCACTATTCAACGCCACTTAGCGGCCCTGCAAGAACGGGAGAAAGATCTACTAGATCGTGTTGAAAAGATCCGTCATGTGAAGACCGTTGCCTTGAAAACTCAAGTGGATCATCTGAAGGGGTCTATAGCCAGGCTAAAAGTTTGCTGTGAAAATTCAGAGAAAGCTATCGATCATGGCAGGGATGAGGATATCAGAGATGCTCGTGTGAAGATGGTGGATGCTTTACACGAAGTACGGAGTCACCGCTACATTTTGCATCCCTGTGAAGACGACGCAATTTTGTTCACACCGCCTGACGCGGCGTTGCAGTCTGCCGTAAGTGCAATGGGCATAATCTCAAGTAGTGCATATCCTCCCTTATGTACAGCAGTTGGAGAAGGGCTATGTCGTGCAATTCGACATAAAATTGCTATGTTCACGGTTATTGCTAAGGACCATCAGGGTTCAAACAGATGTATTGGTGGGGACGTGGTCAGAGTTGTGATTGACGGTCCGGAAAATAGGCAGTTTGTTGGAGAGGTGTATGATCGCCAAAATGGCAACTACACAGTTACCTACCGGCCGATAGCGGAAGGACAGCACGTGATTCAGGTTACCATACGCGGGCAACCAATTCAGGATTCACCCTTCTCTGTAATGGTAAAATGTGGAAGGAATTATGCAAATATTGGTCGTGCCCTTTTGCACTTTGGTGCAGAGGGTGAAGAAGGTGGGCAGCTTTGTAGACCATGGGGTGTTTGCTGTGATAGAGAGGGAAATATTATTGTTGCTGATCGCAGCAACAACCGGATTCAGATCTTCGATCAGAAGGGTTTCTTCTTGAGTAAGTTTGGCAGTGGTGGTTCACGAAATGGTCAGTTTGATCGTCCTGCTGGTGTATGTGTAGATCCTCAAAATCGCATTATTGTGGCGGATAAGGACAACCATAGGATACAAGTTTTTAAGCATGATGGAACGTTTGTATTGAAGTTTGGCGAAAGAGGTAGCAAGAATGGTCAGTTTACTTACCCATGGGATGTTGCAGCAAACAGTGAAGGTCAAATTTTGGTGTCTGACACCAGAAATCATAGAGTACAGCTGTTTTCATCAGATGGGACATTTATTAACAAATATGGATTTGATGGACCCTTGTGGAAGCATTTTGACTCACCACGGGGAGTAGCATTCAATCATGAAGGTCACATGGTAGTAACTGACTTTAACAACCACAGATTTCTTGTAATTCACCAGGATTTCCAAACAGCCCGTTTCTTGGGTACAGAGGGTGGTAATAACGCACAATTTCTGAGACCTCAAGGTGTGGCTATTGACCATGAAGGGAACATCATTATTGCAGACTCCAGAAATCACAGGGTGCAAATATTTCAACCTAATGGGACATTCCTGTGCAAATTTGGTACCTATGGGAATGGACCTGGTCAACTTGATCGGCCTTCAGGTATTTGTGTTACGCCAGAGGGAATGATTCTTGTTGTTGATTTTGGTAATAACCGAATTCAGGGCTTCTAGTTTTGAATAGGGATATATTGCTTTTTCCATTCGCATGATTCAAGATGTTTTCTTTATAAAAAGAAAATAATTTTTTGTATGAGTGATGAGGCAGTAGATGCTCAGGGGACAACTCTGATTTTGTGTCCCTGCTTGAACCATGTGTAGCATCCTACCATGTTTTCTTCCCAGATGTTTCTTTTTTATGTGTTTGCTGGGTTACCCACTTGTTCTTGTAGTCTTCTTCTCAAGCTAGCATTCATTTATTTCCTTCTTGCCGCAAAGAATTAGTTGTTCTCTATTCCAGGCAATGACTCACAATTGTTTACTGGTTGTTTTTTTAATTCAAGTGGTTTAGTTAGATTGTGAGATTGTCCTGCCCTTGAAGGAATAATTAGCTTATGATAAAGGTGCAGGTGTTCACCATTGAACAATAGTCAATGAAGTTCCCTTTCTTGTATTTGCTTCTACTTGTTTAGTGAGAAAAAAGGGCTTGCTTTTGGCCTACCCTTGTGATGTTTATAGCTTGCAGTCTCATCAGCACCTGCCACCTATAATATTGTTCTTGGAATGGTTTTGTTAACATCTTTTTGGAGCGTGCAGTGTTTAGGTTGGAGGCTGCTTGCTTTGTACTGGCCTCTAATAGTCTCTGTGTGCATATGTGTAGACTTTTACAAAACTTGGTGCTCATTACATGTACGTTCTTGTGGGCATCATTGTGTGGCTTTAGTCTTGACATTCATTGTGGGCTGCATAGCTGTTTTCGAGGACGGTAGGTAGTCCTATGTACGAGGTAAAATTTGCTTTGGCGGGTTCAATGTAAACTTCGCCCCTGGAATTTTTTGTTGTTTGGTGCAAGGAAATTTTTAATCTAGGACGCCTTTTCTTTTCAATGTGGATATTATTGCTTGCCAGTAATATTATGAAGCCAGAGCGGCTTGAAGTCGTATGGTGCTTTTGTCAATATTGTACCTGCATCTGCTAGTCCTGCTCACCTGATCTCGCATGGCTTTTGTGCTGAAATGACGATTTCTTGCCTCGAGAGTTTCCTGCAAATTTTTCTGCGGCAGCTTATTTTTCTTTTATTACCTGATTTTAACTAACTTGTAAGGAATGCACATGAGTTTAAATGATTGTAGATGGTTCAAATCTGCATGTTGAATGAAAATGGCGTTTCTAAGGCTGGCATGTACCTGTGCCTGATTAAATGTGTTGCAAGCTGCTGACTGGTACCTGCTGTGAGTAGCATGATTTTATTGTGCCGCATGGCGCTTTCATTAGTACAGCCTGTAAAGTTAGAGCCACATGTTGGCAGTTGCATACATTTGCTTGGCTTTCTTGTTTCACTCATGCTTGTACTGCTGGTTTGCATTCCTTCCAATAAAATTCTTTTTGTGGTTTTGCGTGTACCTTAGCCGAGTCATGTGAAATTTCTTTTTTTCCCTGTCATATGTGGCTTTTCCCCTCTTTTTTTTTGTTTGGATGGTTTTCCCAACTCTACTTTTGCACATCGCCATGCAGTTGAAAGGAAGTGTTTTTAACAATTCCATGCAGTATACGAGTCTTTGAGGAAGATTTTATGCCTTTCAAAGGTGATATATTTCGTTGTTTTTTTTTGTATATAATTTGAGATGGTGGCCACCATGTTAGTCCTCGACCTGCCAGTGTATAGCGGAAAATTATGCAATCATACTTTTCATGACCTTCACAAGCGTCGCAAGGCACGCTGCTTGTTGTAGACGCCGAGATGTAGATAAGCTAGTTTGTAACGGTCTTTTAAGGTTTTATTTGCGCTAGACAGCCATCATATAAGGTCGCCCCCTGTAGTATACGGTGAATGGTGCTTCGGCAAAGAGCGTTGATAATCGAGTTAATTTTCTTCGTCAAAAAAAAAGTCGTTACTGCCCTCTTCCCATGCGACGTGGGGGTTCCATGCATCTTCAAAGTAGGGGTCGTAGATTGAATCCATGTTGCGAATCCTTCTTAGGCTTGACCTGCCACCAGTTGCCGTCTTTCTTTACGGTCAGGTTGTCCGTAAGTCTTTTTTGTTGTTGAAAAAATCGAGAAAACAATTGGTCTGGCTTGTGTTTTTATTTATCCATGATGGTTGCTGCATTTTTATCATGCTTGATCTGCATCTTCTCGTTGCTAAGAATTACGTACTTGTGTGATTGTGATGTTGGGCTAACGCAGTTTCTTTGCTGAAGTATTTTATGTCGCATACTATGAATGTCATGCTAGTGATGATGCTACTAATAGGTTCTTATGAAGAGAATGGGTGGAGATAAGTACGGATGGGATGGGGTAGGGATAAGTATTTGGTGCTGGGACTCAGTCAACCCCCCCTGTTAAAGTTCTGTCGGGTCACGTGATCACCGTTGTAGCCGCGGGTCTCCGCGAAAAAGCAACATTTTGCTTAGGTCGTTAATTTATGCAAGCCCGTGCGCCATTTTACGTAGGTCGTTTATTAATTTGGACACAAGAACCGTTGTATTACGAATCATATTAATTGTAATTTGTAATCTGTATGCGTCTCTCGGCCTTTGTTTACGGAGCGGATTGTTAATGTTATGGAAGATGTAGTGTGTTTTTGTGTGATCCCCTTAGTGCATAGCGATTTTGTTTCGGGATTTATGTAGAGTAGGGTAACCGTAGTTACCACGAACTATTTTTTTGGCGGTCGTTCTTTCAATGCCTGGACGTAATTCCCCGTTCTTTATTCCTTTGTGTCCCGTCTATGGTAAGAGTGGTGTTCGGGATCAAAAAGCCTAATTATACCGAAAGCCGTTCAAGATGGCAACATAGATGTCACTGCATAACACGGCTAATATTGTTATTGCGTACAACGTACAGAGAGTATCTTTAGTTATGTAGACGAAATTTTTTTGTTGCTGGCCGTTGCTGTTGGCGATTTGCGATTCCTAATGTTTTTTTTTAGGGGGAAGTAGGGCTGGGGCTGCAACTGGATTGTCGTGTCGCACTGATTGTATGGAAGATATCGGTTGCTTCCCTCCTCATTTTTGTCCTCGCGGCTTTTCCAATCTTTTTTTTGTTTTAAAGTTATTAGGTTTGCTTTGCTCTTCCTTAAAACGCTGTTCGCTGTTGTTGATCGAACCATACGCTTCACGTGCCTGCCAGCTCGTGCTGGAAACGTGAAAGTTTGACTAGGAATGTCGATTAGCGATCTCCTGTAGCCTGAACCCGTGTATCCTGAAATTCTGGTGACGCATGCTGGCTGAACGAGCTGCAGATGTACCTAAACGAGCTCCGGTCTTTTGTTCCGAACTTCCATTTCGGTCGTGAGTCGTGGAGCGGACGCCACTGGCGGTAATTTTAGGGCATTCAAAATACCGAAGTTCTGACGCAAGGGCCTATTTGCGAGGCTGTGTGAGATTGTCATCTCGCCTACAATTGTTTGCAGGTGGTTAGTTCCCCAAAGGGTGGTCGTGAAACCGCAAGGCTTGTTTGTGGTTGTTTCTGTTAACTCGAGTGTCCCACCATGCGGGTAAGATCAATCCCGTTCGTTCCGCCATTACTGTGCTTTTCCGTTTTAATGCTGACAGCAACGGCTTTCATGTTTTTATTAATTGACGGGCCCAGGTGCTTTGTAGAAGTGGTAGTAATTAGTAGCGTAAAGTGCGGTATTACTGGCGCTGATGTGTTGTCGCGTTCATTTGAACACATGCGAATGTTTACGATTTCGGAGTGCTTTGGTAAAAATATGTGATATTTAAAAACTATATTGTCCTTGCGGTAGTTTAGTGACCGTCGATCTAGACGACGCTGGTTAGTTAAAAAGAGTCATCAATGTAATGTGTGCCATGTGTTGTCTCGTGTCGTTGATATTTTTTATCGTGTAAATTATTTTTAACGGAATGGTATGGAATGCATGTGATTGGGATTTTTTTTTTTTGAATTTTGGAGCGTTCACGAACACAGTTCATGCTACCGTCACACAGGATATATCCTTCGCACCTATTTACCCCCATTTCTTTCTCACGTTTTTGTTTTCTTCCCTTAAGTTAAAACGTTGAGGATCCACAGGCCTTTATGGCGTTAGTATCTTGAGCAATGCCTTTTGGTGTAGCTATGTGTTGTGCAGGGTCGTGACAGTGGTTTGAACACTTATACCTGTTCGTCCCTGCAACCCTAAATCTTCTCGCTAAAAACGATAATTGTGTTTAATGCGGGCCTGGATAGCTGCAATCTATGCGCAGAGACAAAGCGCTAACTGCATCGTGTTGAATTTATAAAATAAACTGGAATGCTTTCTCACAGATCCATGTATTTTCTACGCCCTTCGTTGAGCTCCATACAACGTTCAACGAGAATATGTTTTGTATTTGAGATGCAGCTCATCGGATTGTATTTGTTTCTTATTCACGTGAGTATCTTTCACCTTTCAGTTTACGTCCGATTCATTCGTTCTTCAGTCGTCGCAGCTGTGACAGAATTTTTTGAATGCATCTTTCATCTCATCCTTATATTTGAGAGCTTATTATGTGGCGCTGAGGATTGTCGTCGGTCCTCTTTATAACACTTACGCACAATTTTGACGTACGACGTAACCAATTTTTTTGTTCAATTACCTAATCATCTAAGGTGCTAATGTGGGATTGCCTTGCTGTTTGGGGTTTTATCGCAATATAGGTTCTGTTTTTTTTTTTGTTTGTTGCTGTTTGCTTGTGTGTGGAGAGCCTTTAGTAGTTTCGCGGGTTGCTTCGTCTGTCCCGTACTGGCGCTTGAGGTCACACCATAGCTCCTTAGCTTAGTGGTTGAGTGCTATGGCCATGTCGGTGGTGGGGCCGGGTAATGTCATGCACCGGGCGTCGCTACCGGTTCGTGTGTTAGGGGTAAGATGGATTTTGGTAAGTTTTTTCCCCCCGTCCGGGCTTCACGTCCGTCTCTCCCGTGTGTGGGGTCTCGTATGTGAATCTATGGTGGTTTGTCTTTTCAGCTGGACCGCGAGCTGTTCATTTTTTGTTTCTGTGCTTATTTCCCGTTTTATTCTTGAAGTTGTTAAGAACGAACATTATACATGCAAGCTAATGTAGCGTAGCCATTTTCAAGATTATTTTTTCCGACCCGCGTCTAACAGTTGGGTAAAACACAAAAATTATTCCATGTATTCGTTTAAAAGAAGTGTTGTCTTTTCCGGGTCATCGGCTTTTTTTTTTCTTGACATGGCGACGGCAATTTGGGTTCTTCGGCACTGTTGCAATCGTGGAGAGAATGCACTCTATGCTCCGATAGTAATCGGCATGATGCGGCCTTAAAATCTTTTGATGTGCCGGGTATGTGTGTGTGCTGGTGTGAAGAGCCGGAAATAAATTTGGATCGCCAGTGATAGCACATGGAATCGTCGGATGACGAGCTGCATCTCGAGGAGCTTCAGAGTGCTTGCTCAAAAAGGGATGTTAGCGCGACTGTTCCATGGTCTGACTATCGTGAATGTGAATTGACGCTTGCTTGTTCCTCTTTCCAGCGGACGACGGCTGTACGACATGCGCGTTTGCGTGTGTGTGTTTGTGCGTCTGTCTGTGTGTGCAAGGGCTCGCCTTGCGCGCCAGCGTTTTCCATGGCTGCTTTAACATGTTTACCCTATCTTCATATGTATTTCACTTGAGTTCCCCGTAGAAAAATCCCTTTTGCTGCGTGACATTATGAGCGCACTATTCATCATGAAAGTGCTTTTTTTTCCCCGGCACCGCCAGCGAAAGACTGGTCGCGCTGTCTTTGTAAACAAAAGATCCGTGCCTTATATACCTTACCTTATATATCTTAGAGAATTGAATGATACAGCGTAACGTGTCCACGTGTGCATGGTGCAGTGCGTTTGCTCTGCGGTGGTCACAAAAATGTTCCGAATTCCTTTCCCATAAAAGGGCGATGGCGCGAGAGTCAATTTTCGCCTGGGCAATACGGAGTGCTCTTTGGGACAAAGGGCTTCCTAGTAACGGAAAGAAATCGATAAACTCAATGTACTCGGATCCGTGTGGTACAGTTGCCAGCGGCGGAGGAGAGGGAGGGGTTTTGGTTCGTCCTGACACCGACTTCCCTGGGGAAAGGCGAACCGACTGTCAATAGACACTTCCCGAGTCTCGCCTGCGTGAAGGCAGAAAACATGAAAATGGCGATGGACCGTCCTGACGATATATTGTTTGGCTCTTCGATTTGCGCTGCAGGAGACCTAACTGATAGTTCCTGTTGTGCGGAAAGTATAAATGCCCAGCGTTCGATGAAAGAAATTTCAGTCAAGCAGGCATCTGAACAAAGTTCCAGTATTTCGTGGGGTAAGTCTGTGGATGCGTTGCCCATCTTCACCGTTCGTGAAATACAAAACCTGATACGGAGTAGTGGGAAAAACGAGTCTCTGCTT
>QQSS02009678.1:0-19767 GCA_003687565.2 Craspedacusta sowerbii | reverse complement strand
TATATATATTATATATATATATATGTAAACAAAGAGAACTTGACTCGATCTTCACTAAAATATTTCAAAAGAGGGTAGGAAGGCAATTGTTAGTAGTGTATGGCTGAGAGAAAATTTGACGAGGACTTCTTAAAGCCTCTACCTACCAAAGTATCAATTGAAAGAAAGGAAGCACGTCTAACTTTAGACTTGGTTAAGGCTAAAATTGCACTACATGTACCACGCCTCTTCAGCCTCGGCATTTTTGCCTATAGTTCTCACCAAAAGACATCAAGAACATGAAGTGTAGTGGAAGAGATCAGTAAGTAGGTATTGCCTAGTAGCAACCACCTTAACAAGATGAGAACAAACCAACACATAGTCAAGGTCATAACTGACATAGATCTCAACAGCAATAATGCAAACATCATAGTCAACAAGTCAGAGTTCCACATATGTTAAAACATTTGTTCAGCTTATACAATTTTAATAACCAACGCAAAGCAAAAAGACATGCAAATAAAAGGATGAAATATGCTCATATGAATAGAATAAAAGCAAAGTACAAAACCAATATGATGTATTAACCAACTACAAATATAATAATACCCAACACTTGAATCAACTGAAACAGACTCGAAAGTGAAAAAGGTCATATATGATCCTTACATAAATGCAAACTTAACTGTGCAAGCATTATCTTGAGTATCCTTGCCCTACGAACACGGCTGTAAACTTTTTATTGATGAGTGCTTGCGTAATCAAGTTCTAAACTTCTGAATGCCTGATTTTACCTTGAACATCTCAAGTCCGGCAAAAAATAAAAAGAGTGGTTCACATTACTGCAACATGCAGTTTTTTCTTAGCACGTATCTCACGAACAGATTTTCAATGAAAAACTCGTTTCCGAGCACGAGCTACCAAGTTTGCAATCCTGAATCGACTGTATGCTGCCCTCAGCTTGTCTGGCTGCTTTGTCAAAAATCTATGTGCGCCGAACTAATCAACAACCCCTACGGGAGAGGGCTCCTCGGAGAGGGATTGTGAATAGCGCTATATCTTCCGACCGGCATTTTTAACTGCATGGTGGAGTCTGCCGCCGCGACTAAACACAAATGGTTGCTATGCAGATGAACGCTGCCACAGAGACAACATGGCCGATAACCAAAACCGGAATATATTAGACAACGCTGGAGTAATCTGGAAATTTTTAGATGAACTTTCGTTGAAAGATCCTTTAAAATACCAAGAGTTTACCAAGAGAGTTATTGAGGAGGGCTCTAAAGATCAGAAACCTCCTACTCCAAAGTTTTCGATTAAGACTGCGAAGGTAGATTATATGCTTTCTTCAAGTACTAATCGATGACATCCCCTTGATGCGCCGTAGTTTGCTTTTTAACTTGGTTTTATTGCGATTTAGTGCATGTATACCTCAGTTAAATTTTCAGTATAGTGGCTTTTTAAGTACGCATTAGCTCTTCTGTAGTCTGTTTTATTGACTATGAGTCGCTTTAAAAGAGACAAAATTTAACTTTTCAAGGTTTAGTAACTAATGTGCGCATATTTTAAAATTTAATATACTTTATACATTAATTATTTCATAATCTTAATATCAATAACCTTTTTTGTATCCTTTTCAAACGTTCTTCATGGGGGTAATACATTGCATATGCTTCTCAACATATCTCTTCAACTGTTAAACCTATCGTTAACTTATTCTGTTAAAGGAAATTCTATCAAGGTGCTTTTTAAAGTTATGTATATTCTTTTGGGCTTGATAAATTTGAAAATCCAATACAATATCCAAGCATCCCAGCCTTCTTGTGGACTGGAACCCTTTTTGATTCTGACATTGTATTCTAATCTCAAATTTCTGGGCTCACGTTCTGTGCTGCATTAAAGATAAAAATGCAGATTTTTTGCAAGTGTCTTCTTTTTTTTTGCAATTGGATAAGAAAATTCCTTATTAAATATTGACTAAATGAAGTGCAATGGGTCACTAATGACCTTGGGATAGGCATTAATTTTATTTCCTTGCAAGTATCATGGTAGAAATATGACCACTAGTTTTAACTCAACTGTGAGCAAAATTTCAAACAAACATTTGATGTGGAATTAAATGAAATTTGAGAGCATGTAATGTTTTTTGTATCTTATAAAACATGTTGCCGTTTGTGATTCATAGCATGTAATACTGTTGAGTACTTGCTAGCTTTGACCTAGGTCAATACCTCATAGTCTTTGCAGGCTCCAGTTGTAATAGACTAGTTGATGGCATGTAAAAATCCATCTAAGAAAAACAATCCAGGTTTGCCAATTTTAATGAAAAATAATATTTATAAACTACAAATCAAAAATTTAAGCTTTCTTCAGTGCAAGCGGCATAATAGTTTTGCCCTGCCTACTATACAATTTGCAGTGTGTTAGTGGCAAAATTCAGTCTATTACCCTTTTTTATGGTCAAAATTATTTATTATAAATGTTAGTTGAAGATCTCATGTTCAATATGGTGCTTACTATCACAGAAGTGTTAGAATGATGTGCATTTGTTATTTCAGACTCCAGCAGTAATTCCTGTGATTGATTACTACATCAACTTCATTGAATGGCAAGTTCCTGAGCATGGTAAATCTGATTCCTCTTCTCCCTTGTTCTTATCACAATGGAGGAAAGAGATTTCTACTAAAGGCCAGGCACTTGTGATTGATATTGCATTTAACTCCAATTCATATAAGCAGTTTGCTTATGACAAGCAAGAACTAATAAACTTTGCTTACACTGTTATAGAGAAGCAACATGGTTTCTCTCTTTCCAGGAGCTACGAAATTTTGCAAGAGAATTATGTGGGATGCTTAGATAATTTGTACAATTTTATGTGTCCGGAGCTTCACAATGCTGCTTTTAATGCTGTAAGTAGTAAGGAGGCCTCCATAATTTCAAAATCTTCTGCTGATCAGAATTTTGAACTGGTTAATGAAAGTCTGTTGGGAGGTCGTTATCAGGGAGGAGTTACTACCGCACTGAACTGTTCTGAAAAGACATTGTTGACTGAGGTCGCGACAAGGCGACTTATCACAGAAGAAAGACATTTTTCTGCAGCAGCTTCACCTCCTTTTGAGATGATTGTTGACAGAGTCAAGTGCACTGTCCAGTGGAACATTGCACTTGAAGGAGTAGCTTCAGTTCAGGAATGCCAGCTAAATATCTCGAAGGTCAGACTTTGTGTTTTTAATACTAGATATTTTCTTTATTTAGAAATTCAATGCTGATTTCTTTACTTTCGTGCTTATCCTTTAAGATTTTAAATGTAATTAAATATTTCACCTCCTTAGCAATTCAAGTTTGTTGAAAATTGTGTAGAATTTCTATTTACGATCCTATGTGACCAATCGATCGAAATAAATACATTTGGAAATATACCTCAGTAACGCTGTAATATGAAGTCAATAACATGCCGGACAATGCAGTGGATAGACATTTCACCAACAGCTGCTCGATTTCGATCCCGGATTGACAGCCATTTTCTAAATGGGTGCTGGATACGCACGACGGCTTAGCGCGTATCTGCAAGCTGATAGAGTTCACCGCACGTCGCGATAGATGATGTACCACGCCGCGGAGTTTGCGGGAAAGCTAAGCCACAACCTCTGTTATTTTAATTCCTCTCCGCTATCAACTCCGTTTGGCATTTTAGAGAGTAGAGCAAAGCGGCAGTCCGAGATTCCGATTCTTCGTCGTTGTGCAGAAGGAGACATCGCCAAAGCCGAAACCTATGCGCGTCAGAAATCCGCCAAGCATTTTCAAATCGAAGCTCGATGGCCCATCTCTAACTTGAAGTTGTACACCTTATTAAGTACGTTCTAATGAATCTTAATCATTAGGATACGAACAAGAAAAAGCCATTGGCATTTAGAAATGCATGTAAATGCTTATGTATGTCGGGGCTAATCTGACATGCGCCTGTGGCATAGACATATAATAGCTCTTAAAAAATGCTTTGCTTTGCGTAAATAGGGTAAGCTTTCAGGGCCTTCGTATATCGTACTAGAATCGAAAGACAACACGAATTGTGACAAGCTATTCACTTGAATAATGCTTACGCTGATGGTTACTGTCGTAATATAGACAAATGTCTCTGGAGCTAAATATAAACACTCCTTACTTTGTAATGTTGCTCCTTGTGTGTGTTTGGATCCTGGCCATGTATGATACGTGAAAGAGATACGTGTGATGATGGTGTGCGTCACTCGTGTGGTGAGCCATGTTTAAGGTATAACTAAGATCCACAACAATCAATCAATCGGTTGGCTATACTCTTTGCTATAATGTTTTGATAGACGGCTTTATGTGTTTGTGTGGCAGAAAGTGCAGTTGGCGTTTCAGCTAATCTTTGAAAGATGCCAACTTGAAAACGTTGTTGTGAATCTTGCTATTTATTGCATCATTTCATTATAAATTCAGGATCTTGCCAAGCCTTTTATTGCACTTGTTGAAAATTTAATGCTACTTTGCTGCATTTACCGGAAATTGATGGACTGAATCAGTATTGTTTGAAACTACGTTTTCTTCTTAACTTTTAGAACAGCTTGCTACTCACTGTGGGTGACAAGTATTATTTAAAGTTGGATTTGCCATTTTCTTTGGATGAAGAGAGTGTGGAAGCAAAATACACTAAGAAATCATCGTCACTGGTAGTGACCTCAAGACTGGAACTTTGAATAACTTGGATAAGAAACGGCAGTTTTGCTATTGCTAGTGGCGGCATTTTGATGCTTTTCCATATTTGTGGATAGCATCGTCACTTCTCGATCGTCGATCTCCTTGATTAAACTGAACATCATCCATCTTCCTTTAGCTTCCATCGCCTAATTGTTAACCTGAAGATTGCGGCTTTACGCGATGCGTTCTCGATAGCTGTTTCGTGCCTTCAGTTTTTCAGGAGGAATCAGCTAGAGTTCTTTAAGGTTCAGATTGCTGTTGTCAATCGTGAAACAATTCCTAGAGCAATCTTTTGTATTTTCGGGCTTATCATCGCTGGTGCATCATTTCCCGTTTGTGCTCGGTCTGTATTGCTCCCCTTCTGAATTTTTTGTGGGGCGAGTCGAGTAGTGTATTCCTTTGCAAGTTATTCCTTCGCTGAAAAGGTTTGATCTGTTTATTTTTTTAGTGTATTTGAACATGTCACACTCGATGGTCAAGTTGTTTTCAGTTCTCTTACAATATCATATTAGGCATGATGTTGGAAGAAAATTCACCCTCTGTGCGCTTCCATTTCAAACCGTGGCCGTCAAAGCAAGCCTTCGAAGGCAATGCTGTTCCTTCAGTTACTTTGCATCTTTTCCATCAGTGAATGTATGCAATGACAAATAGATATAATAATGCGTTACTGGTAAATTTCTTACGTGCTTGCCTATATGCTGAATATTATGTTTAGTATTAACCGAGATGCCAAAAAATGTATTTTGTTTGCATGACTTACTGTAATATATAAACTAGTGATCGCCTTCTGTAATTCTTGTTCCCGTTTGGAGATCTGGTCTTTCGACGGCGTGACGTTCAGCCTCGCAGTCCGTTTCAATACATCTTTGCTACAACAACCAGAATCGTAAACTGAATTGTCCCGGATTTCGTCCTTTAATTTAAGAAGTCACGATAAATGTCTTGGCTATGGAACTGCTGTACTGGTTGTTAGGTGGCGCCCATAGTGTTAGCCAAGTAAGCTTTGTTAAATATAATGGTAACGCTCGAATCGCGGCTCCTTGATTCCACTAATCGTATGCTTGCACAGGGGAAACCACCATGATCCGAGTTAGCAGCTCTTTCTAACTCCAACCTTACTAAAGAAACTGAGCACCTTTGATCATACCTATCTCATCCAATTCTGATATAAATCATTTAAGTCAGGTCTTCGCTGCCACCATCAGGCATCCGATATTCAGTTGAAATCCCATGCTGGGACGCAACTCGTTGCGAAGTAAGCCGAACAAAAAAGCGCTTATGTTACTGCGACCAAACATTTTTGGTGTAGGTGCGGCTGGTTTTGGCTATTTGGTCACAATTTTTTCTCTCTATCTATGCGTTAAGCCTTAACCAGAGTAGAAATGGCTCGTCATAGGAAATGGAAAGCTATTGTTCTACTTATTGGTTGAAGTCGCTTTTCTTCGCATTTAATGAAAACAATTTGAGCAAGTTAGTCGAAAAGATAAGTTTTAGTTAAGGACGCTACAGTTACTTTTATAAATAAGGAGAGCACGTGTGTCATCTTCTAAATGGTAAGTTAAAGAAGTTGAAAAACAGCGGAATATCATTATTATGGACCAAAGACACCAATCTAGCTAGCACCTTGAACCGTGCCGAACCGAACATCTCGTGCCATAAAAAATTTGGTGACGGTCTTCGTCAAACGGAGTCAATTATCCACTGTGGCTCTTAATTCCGTAGGTATCTGTTGTTTATGATTGATTGCGTCTAGAGTCCTTTTTAGATATGAGAATGCTCGCCGACTTAAGGTTTCTTTTTGGTCAATTAGCTCACCCTGTAAACGAGGGGGACATGTAAGAAATGTTTACATTTTCGGTGTATGCACGTTGGGTGATTCGACATGTGCCTAAAAATGAATACTGATTCATGCCATGGGCCATGATGGATACATTTAAGCACGATAGGAAGCGAAGTTGAGCAGACGATTGATGAAGGTTCACATATAGTGATGTATATATACATATATATATATACTGTCGGTCAATACGCGAGAGAGTTTGTGTAGTAATTTTGACACTTATTACTAGCCTGCCATTTCAACCGAAAATTGCATGAATTTACTGACTTCTATGATAATTTGCCTAACTCAGCGGCATGTCACACTCAGCCCACATACAACATGACTGCACTCGCATTGCTTCACAAGCCACCTATGTTGGGGCACGACTGCGTACCTTAATGGGAATACAAATTATCTACACCCGGAGTTAAGAACAAAGTTAATTCTACACTCATACTCATATCTACAACATTTCACAGGAGAAATCTATACTGGCGGTCTCTGAATTTCAAAAAGCTAACCAGCAGTGTTTGATAACGAGAGCAATAATAATGATTTTTTTTGGAAGAAAAAAAAACATATTTACAAGACTGGTACGAGAGGTAGCCTGAAGTCAATCAAGAAGATTGGGCTGGAGCTTCAATCCGGCGAGCAACTTCATTAACGTACTTATCATTAACACCAGCTTCTTTGAGTTCCTTTAGCTTACGCCTCTTGATCTCATCGAGTTTCTGCCTGCGCTCTTTAGCTTCCTGATCCAACTTGATTCCCTCTTCAAAGAAGGTCTGTCGCGCCAGCACTCTTTCCTTTTCCTTGTCCTTGATCTGCAGTCGGACTTCTTTTGCGTAGTGCGCTCGGCGGTTCTGGAAGTCGTAGTCGTTAGCCTCGTCCCTCGAAGCTTGTTCGCGCTGTGCACTGCACAAGAAGGAACAAAACATTTTAAGCTGAAGATTTGCACTTTGATCAGGCTAATAATAAAACGCACCGGTCAAGCAGCTCAAAGAACTATCGAAATATTAAATCTAATCAAAATCAGCAAAAAATCAGACAACGTAAAGCAAGGGATAAACAAATACCATTCGTTTGAGTTCTAAGCGCAGCACGTAGAATAATAAATTAAGCCAAATAGACCATTATCAGAAAATCTTAAGGTAAACAGACACGATGCACGACGAGCCATCAGAAAAGGAATCCCCTCTCCATATTAAATATGACACCCGCAAAATCCTGCAACCAAGCCTCCTCCCTCCCTGCGCATTTATTGGAGGCCAGAGTGGCCGATCACTCTCATCGAATAAGGGCTAACTGAAAAGCGCTGAGTGGCTCACTTTAAAACAGTGCAAGGACGAACCAGCTTCCCTTACTCTAAGACTCTTTCAAACTCTGCTCGGTCTCTGGCAGCTTGGACGGCGAGGTAATGCTCTTTATCCATGACTTGCTCCTTTCGAGCAGCTTTCAACATTTCCTCTGTCTGAGCTCTAACAAGAAAACAGATGGAACAAATTAACCGATTTAGCCTCGTAGCTTACGTAACGGACGCAAACAATAATTTCTAGGTCAAACAAAATGCGTTGGCTGTTAAGCAGCGTCACTAACATAAATAACTACAAACCCAACAATAAAGCACTAACAAAACCAAGAACATTGCTCCTACTTTTTGATAGCCTCATCCTTTTCCTTTCTTCTCCATTCTCGCTCTGCCTCTTCTTGATTACGCTTAGCGCGAAGAGCATCCTAGAAAGTCCGCAAGAAAGGCTTTCGGCAGCAATAAAAGATAAGAGGCTCATAGTATTGCTATAAATGTCACAAACTTAGAACCTCAAAGAAAAAACATCTTGTAAACTTTAATACACACTTTCTCTGCCTGTTTGTCCTTGGCTCGCTCTTGCTGAGCTCGCAGTCTAGCGATTTCTTTCTCCTTTTCCGTTTTCAGACGCTCCTTTTCCTTTTCATACGCTTCTTCGCGGGCCTGCAAGAAGACCAACGTCAAAGAAGGACCAAGAAAGAAAAATGGCAGCTTGCTGCCTGCTACACAATGCTACAAAAATGGCATTATAAAATTGGAGAATCTGCTTTGCCAACACAAGTAAATCCAGGTAAGTCCACCACATCAACGTGCTCACGTACGGCTTTTTCTTTGAGATACTCCATTACTTTATATTCTTCTAACTTTTCCCTGTCCTTCTGATGCTCCTTCTGCCTCTGAATCGCCTAGAAAATCAACTTTTGCGAATAGTCAAGGTCCAAACATGTGTGCGACACTATTCCGTGTCAGCCATTATAGTAGGCGGTTCTGACGGACCTACCAAATTGTAACAACTATTACCAGGACAAGCTTGCCCGAAGTGTATGCATCGTATATAGTCACACGAACATTAAACAACTACCCGAAAGATGTTGGATCAAGATCACGAACGTATCCGAAATACAACTAAGCATGACAGGAATTCTACCACACAAACCTCGTTAGCGCGAGCTACATCCTCCATAACATTGCGCTGGAGTTCTCGTTTCCGAATTAAGTCCTGCATGTCCTCCTTTTGAAGTTTTTCCAGGTATTGCAGCATGGACTGGACCATGGAAAGATTTATAGTAACAATATGCTTTTATAAAACCGCACCAAGAATTACGCGAATAGAACGTCTTGACAACAAAGGTGTCCAGTGAGTTAGGCTGGCAAGCTTAATGCTTCAGTGTCAGATAGTGTGAAGCAGTAAAGAAAAAATGCTAGCCATTTCAAACTAAGCTTTACGCTTTCTACCAAAGCCAAAGTCAGATATTAAGTTAGCAACTTGACGGCTTGGTCACTCATTTCATGTTAGAAAAACCGAGCGGCAGATCAACTATAGATGATGGTCATCGAAAACTCAGCTCACTCAAGACCGAAACACGCAAACAATGTTTATTGGCACCTTCGTCTCCTGGTCTTTTCGCTCCTCGTCCAAGAGTGCTGCTTGTTCGCGTTCCTCGATCTGCTGGTGGAGGACTTGCGCTCCACGCAACCTGTCGTGACGCTTGGCATTCTCCCGTTCCTCGTACTCCTTCAGAGCCCGCAATCGATCGCTCTCCATCATTTCATCAAGTCTGGAAAAGCAAGCGGGCAAGAAAAATAAACATTCAAGAGCAGTCTACCGCAGCCTAAGAATGATCACGACAACCCAGCATCGCCGCACGTTCCATTAAAGCGCATCATAAACAATTAACTACGCTCCTGTGTGAGATCAAACGCTATTTATCTAATAAGATGCAATGAAAGTCAGCGAAACTTAAAAGAAACTCTGCTAAGGCAGCAAAGGGGAGAACGAGAAACAATCAAGACCTTTTGTCTTCTTCGAGCATCTCTCTCTTGATCTCCGATTTTTCCACGAGCTGTGCGTCACGAATGGCGTGACATTTGGCATTGAGAATCAACTCATTTAATTTCTTGATCTCATCTTCCTGCTCTTCCAGTTGCTCCTGAGCCTTCGAAAGCAAGTACTCGCTTTTCTCTTTTGCTTCCTAATAGGGCGAGCGAAAGCATGTGGGTATAACAACAAACGCAACAACAGCAATAAAAAAACACACAAATTTCAAGGAAAATTATGTTTACGAAATCAATGCAACGTTTGATAGTAATCTCAAAACTACGGAGCAGAGTGATGACATACTAGTTGATGACATATAAATGACACAAAAGTTGATGACAGACGAATGATGACATAAAAGTTCGGACTAACAACATAAAAATCTATCAAAATCTCTTGTTACTCTAAAACCAAGCAGCTAGGCGATACGGGCATAAACAATAAGATCGGATTTGTGGACAAGCAGAACGTGAAAGCGTCGATTGTTTCCAAAGTAGACATTTAGAGAGACATCATCAAGAACGCTATAATTGCAAGCCATTTTAGTTTGAAGGAACATGCGTAGTCCTGATCAAAATAATTCCCGAAGGCAACATCGTAAAATTTCTCTAGAATATCGAGCAGCAACCAACGTAGAGCTCACTTCGACAAGGAATTTTGAAGCTACGATACTTTCTACATCTTTTTTTCTCCATTTTGAACTCTTTTTATGTGTTCGATTTTCGTACTTTCTGCGAACTTCTTCCAAGGGTAGACAGCTATTGAGAATATATAATGATGGATGGATCTATTTAAAATCCACTTTCATGTCAAAGGTTTTGCCTCCCTATGCTATGTCTTCAACCATATCATGGAAATCACTCCTGCCCGTCAAGGCACTTGAATTGGACGTCAGTAAATACTGGGCATTGGCAAAAGCAGCACAGCGTATGCAACATTACACTGAGCTGCAAGGAAAACCTCGTCGCGGACTCAAGGAATCTCAAAGTTATACTGACTCTGTGTAAGCACGGCATTAAATTACGGGAAGTCTACACCACGGAATAAGCCAGCTGCGCTCGCAACGAATAAGCAAGCACGCCCGCATGTCGTTGCATTGAAGGAATTGTTAATACTGGATGCAAAAACCTGTGGCAGACATTACATGACAGTGACTGGCCAATTGGAACATAACGTATTCACTGCATTTGCAGTGTCTTTTATCGTTTCTCACTAATACTGGGGCTCCAAAACAAACCATTACCTTTCATGCCTATTGCTTGGCACGTGAGAAGAAAAAACTTAGCGGCCGGCATGAACCACTCAATTCATTATCAAAATTGCAAAAATTTAACAAAACTTATGGAAGAGGTGGTCAAGCATTCTGAATTTTCTTTAAGTGTAGAAGTTTGCATTGACTAGTAAGCAAGGTAGACCGAGGTTTAACATAAAAGGCGCACACAGCGTCACTCTAGCCTTTCAGAAAGGGCTGATCATTATTGAGTAACACTTAACAGCAGATTCTCGAGAGTCATTAGAACTTCATAGCAATTAAAATCCAACGGTACACTCGAGCGCTAATTCAAGACTTACTCAGTAAATTTGACTCACGTACGTAGACGCAAGGTTTTCTTCCTCATACGAAGCATTGCAAAGGCAGTTTGCTACGGAACTTACTTGTTCAAGATCACTTAGTTTTTCGTTCTGCTGTCTTCGCAACTCCATCGTATGCATAAAATTTTTTCTCTGGTCGCTTTCCTCTTGTAAGCGCTGTCGTTCCTTCTTCAAGTTGTCCACGTAGGAATCCTGCTCTGCCTTTGTCATTACACGAGACGCTTGCTATAAGAGTAAAATACGTCAGCAAACCAAAGACAAAAGCAGCAGAAAAACAGCACCAACTGTGACAAATGTAAGACGAATATGTTTATCCTGAATTAGTTATTAACAGACAAAGAAAAAGACAAACATACGGGTAAATAGACAAGCAAACATAGTGATATATAGCGGAAGCAGACAGCAGAAGGCGAGAAAGAAAAATGGCGAAAACAGTAGACCCATATATATACAAGCAGTCTGCCAACCATGCAGTGAGGCACTGCCACTACTGAAATATCAGATTACATTATAGCAGGATGAAAAAGGAAACCGCGAGTTAGATCCAAATCAACCCAGGCGCAAAGTCAAGATTACTAAACAGCAAATTATGCTATGTTATTAGATTCATAACTTCTACATGATAGTCATCAAAGTACCTTGATTCTCATATATTCAGTTGGTGTCAAGATCATTGTTTGTCGAGATGGGTCATCTCTTGGAATTCTATAAAAACAAGTTTTGTTTAAATAAGTAAATATATATGTAAGTATATATATATATATATATATATATATATATATATATATATATATATATATATACTTACGTTCATGATAGTATATAGTTAACTATATAATTTCATTTTCTTAATGGGATATTTATGAAGAAATTACTTAATTGATCTAAGAATTAGAATTTCAGTACTCAGTGCCATATTGATAAAAGGGACAAAATTGCTCACTGTAATTTACCACAACATTTTCAATTTGATTGTGCTTACATATCAGCAAAATTTTCACAATTACAGTGTATTAAAAATATTTTATTATATTAGGAACTCATTAAAGCTATAAAAAAGCAATGTTTTGACTTACTTTCAAATATTTAAAAGTTAGACCAACCTTAGCTTCCGGATCATGTCTTTTGTAATAACCTGTATCTCGTCATTCTCTTTTGTTCTCTTACTAGCATTGATCTGAGCACTGAAACCTATGATGGTAACATAGCATAAAGCTTAATCTTGGCTACATAAAACAACCTCACACAGTAAACGTGTAGTAAACTGCATCTAACTGAAAACATAATGCTTTAACATCGAAGGTTTTTTATATTCAAGAATAAAAATATATAGAAAAATGCAGACATTTTGAGACATAACTTCCAACAGATTACAACGTTTCTACTACTTACTAGAAGAGTGTTTTGACTTCGGGTCTAGGAATGGGAGTTCTCTCTCTTTTGGCGCAGAGTGACTGCGAGAGTTGGAACCAAAAAGCATCTCATCCTGTCAAAGTTATAAACATTTCTAACATTTATTTATTGCATAAAAATATAAATGAAATAAGCCAAAGTCTATGAATTTTGCATTTTGGTGCGGAGTACAAAATAGCTGTACATTACATGAAAATAATAGTAGTACTACAAAGACCAAAGATATCTACAACATATATATAGCATACCACAGTTGAACTTTTGTTAATTGTTTTGTATCTTCTTCCACGAGACCCAGAGCTCTTTGAGCTAGAAGCTGAGCCAGCAGAGGCTATTGAGGCGGCCATAACAGACTAAAATGCACAAATAAACAGGATAAGCCAGCAAGACTGCCAACTGGGACAGAATACAAATACTCCTTGCTTAAGAAAAAAGCCAGCATGATAAAAAGAGTAACAAATTAACAAGCATTCATTATCAGATAAGAACTTTTAGTCTAAAAAGGAAAAAATGCACAAAATGAACATAACGCAAGTTAGCTAACTAAATCGAAGAATTGACTTGATGCAAACCATCTACTCGTAAAAAGCAATGACTACCATATACAACAAAAAAAAAAACGGGAGTTGTATTATGATGCTATACTTCAGGCTTATTCACAGGCCACAAGCAGCATGGCATCATTGATTTGTGGTAATGCACAATAAACATTTGCTGGAAAAAACCAAGCAGAAACGTAGTATGCTCACAGTTTTAAACCAAAAAGGTCCAAAACAAAACACTGGTTCAAGCAGTACTGGATTATGAAAAACAAATCTCCACTTCGATACACTTTTAATAGATCTGAGTAAGGCAGGAACTAAGAGGAGCTAAAATTTTGACACAAGCATCTTCCATGACTCGCATAACCGTGGATGGCGGGGAAGGCTGTGAAAATGTCTAATATAAGAGGGAATCAAACATTCCAAAAAATTAGGAAATCGTATTAAAAAATTCATTCTATAACTATGTGCACAAATTACCATTTTAGAGTCGGCCCTTGTTAAAACTGCAGACAAAAGTCCTATTTCTTGGTCTCTAGCTTATGACAAACGTCGCCATTTTGTTCCGAGATCAGTTAGAAAGCGGGTAACGAATCCGTTTCCATAGAAATGGAATAACAGGTCTTCAAGACCTTGCCAACCGATAACAAGCGTACATGACGCGAGTAGAGCTACCGTTTACTCCTCAACCCGCGACTGATCTTGCGACATGCCGGCAAGGTTAATGCGGAACGATGCTTCACGCCATGAATTGCACGGAAATAAAACGTCTGGTGCATATTGTGATAATAATGCATATCTGGCAAATAGTTTCGACACTGCTAAATTAAAATTTTCTCCCAACATCGGAAGTCATCACGGACAAAGTATGCCTATGTCCGGTGTAAGTGTCTAAGTATTTCGGGGTTGCTATTAGAGACTTAAATATGTGTGCAAAAAGACTTTCATCGTTGTGCTACATTAAAGTTTGTCCTCGCCGTTAAATTGAAATAAACATTATTGGCTCCTTTTTATTCAAAGCTGGTACCTAATTTTGTCCATATGCAATCTAACTTCAAACTTGCGTTGACCCATTCCAGACCCATTCGATCTCTAAGCACAAAATCTGATTCCTTTTTTCGAGAAGGTGGCTTCTTTTTGGCAAAGGTCCCAACTCCTTTGGCATGCAGATCTTCTTTGTCTAATACTTCATGATCCTAGGCGTATGGAAATCAGTAATAAGGCAGATCTATATTTATATATGCCCCTTGTAAATTTGGTCTAGCCCTTATTTTGGTGCGCATTAATTGCATTGAAAGTACACGAGTGTCAAAGAATTTTTGGCATGGGGTTTCCTTGGTGAAAAAAAATTGGACATGGATTTTGACCAGATTCATTTCGCAATCGAATGCGGTAGTTGTTACTCACATGTTTACACGCAGATTGTCCCGCAGATAAAAACTTTTCACCCGGTCGGAGCGTTTATCTGGCTTCAATGCTCAAGGGCGCTCCCTCACCGCAGCGCAAGCGTTACCGCAAGAAACTAATATGGCGAACGAGAATCAAGACGACTACCTATATCCAATCGCAGTTTTAATCGATGAACTAAGAAATGAAGATATGCAGGTGAAATTTTAAGGCCATGCATCTGTTTATAGTAGTCGAAAGCGATTTACCATAGTTGTTTGTCGCTAGTTGATTCGCCATAAAACTTAGCTAAACGCTATACAACGCATTATGTTATATATGAGATCCCTGGCAGTTTAACTTAATTTGGTTGTATATATCCTATCATAGAAGATTGTTTTTTTTTCTTGAGTTAAACTTATATTATATTTTAGACTTTCTAGTTTAAGGCAAGAATACCTGCCTAATCTTGTGGTTCATTCTCTGTTGTTGGTATTACGAGCAAGGATTCGATCTGACAAGTACAGTTATAGGTTGCAGTATTGCTGAAAACACGCAAACGCGTTTTCTGACAAGAATTCTCTTTTTAAGCATGAGTCGTGCATACGCATCCATTTGTAAAGTTTTTGGTGGTTGGTTGATGACAGGGAGCCTGTTCAGTTGACCTAAATTGCTAATGTAGTCCTCTCTACAAATTTGTGCTTTTAAATATGCTTGATTTATATTTTGTATGGTATGGTATGGCAGCTTATTTTGGATGGGGGAGAAAGTAATTTAAGATCGTACAATATGGATTTTATAGTAAGCTATTGAATTTTATCAATAGTTTGTATGTCTATTAAATACTTCCGAAATGTTATTGCAGCCCATGCACATCATGAGAACTCTTCATCTCATGGCTGATCTTTGCAATTGTATCTTATTTCCTATCCATGTGTTAAACTATATAATGAACTTTGACCTACTGCATGTCTCAGTTACAGAATGTTGGGGAAACTCATTCCCAGTTTCTGTAAGATTATGTTTAATTTTAGCTTGTTGAAAGCATATCAAATTAGTGCATTATATCGGTTTATGTTGCTTATCTTGCCATGCATCTGGTTTTTAGCTGCGGCTCAACTCAATAAAGAAGCTGTCAACTATTGCTTTGGCACTTGGTGTAGAGCGAACAAGAAGTGAACTTATTCCATTTCTTACTGGTATGGGAATTAATTTATTGACCTGTACCACAAATATGAAGAAAGACGTTTTGGCCAATGTAATAGTTATGTGCATGAGCCGATGCCAAATATTCTAAATATTGAGTAGTTGTAGTTGAGTTGATAGTTTTGTATTGCTAAAGCATGTTTGTCTTTTCGCCCGTCATGGTGTTTACACATTAATTCCTAGGAAACTTAATCTTACATGATCGAAGTTGTAATTAATTGTGATTTGAACATTGCATCTAATTTCTTATAATTGATAGGAAAAATTTCAGAATAAATCAAGCTAAGTGTTCCTTTTTTCTTTCTTCTTTTAAGGGTAGATATTTCATCTACTTTGCTCAAAGTGACAAAGTCATTGTTTTATGAATCACACTGGGGTTTTCTTGCAATTGATAGTATCTTTTGTTTTTGCTATTAATCAATTGTGTTTTGTTTAAGATACCATCTATGATGAGGATGAGGTTTTACTGGCCTTAGCAGAGCAGGTATGTTTGATAATTAGTTGTAATTTCTTTGTAAGGGCTTTGGGGATCCTATTGCTTCTTGCTATATCCTATTACTTCTTGCTTAATTTGTAATGAATGTAAGTAGTGACATATTTATAGAAATTATGATGGTGAAATATTTGTTTACCTGAATTTGTTTTGAATGTTGCTGACAAGTTTGTTATGAAAAAAGTGTTACGGGAAGTAAATATATATTTTTCATAGCTGGGCAGTTTCACTCCACTTGTGGGTGGTTCTGAATATGTGCACTGCTTGCTTCCTCCACTTGAAAGCCTCTCCACTGTTGAGGAGACAGTTGTTCGTGATAAAGCTGTTGAATCACTGCGACAAATAGCTGCTGATCATTCGCCACAGGATTTGGAGAGTCATTTTGTACCACTTCTTAAGCGCTTGGCCCAGGGTGAGGCGTCCCACTTCAGTCTTTTGTCTTTGAGTGTTCTGTTTGTCGCGCTGTTAACTGATGTGTGCTCTAGGTTTGTAAATTGCAATGGTAGCAGTTTAGCTAATGTTTGCTCTAAGGTTGTATATTGCAGCTTGACGGCTGCTTTGTTTTAGAATGTGCAATAGGTTCCATTTAGTTTGCCTTGAAGTGCAGTCTGGCTTCGTATTTTAAAAATACTTTCCTTTAATTCTAGGTGATTGGTTCACGTCCAGAACATCAGCTTGTGGCTTATTTGCTTGTTCTTACCCTCGACTTGGTGCAAATACAAAATCGGAACTGAGAACGTATGTTTTCTTATCTTAAGTCAGCTTCTGCTGTGGCTTTTAGAATGTAGATAATTTCAAACGTGGTTTGGGGTTTTCCACACACTCTGAATATTCAAATTGGCCCTCCAGATGTTTGTCTGGTGTTTGAAGGTTGGTATCATAGCATGTTACCCTCATTGTGTTGGGTTGCCTACTTTACTAGTGCATTCAAAAGTCTTTGCACAGATGACACCCCAATGGTTAGGCGAGCTGCAGCTGGTAAACTTGGCGTAAGTTGCTGCTTTTCCACTACGTTTCAGCAATATGTTTTTTGTCTATCAGGCATTTGTGGACAATAACACAATACTTTTCAGTTGTACGTTCATGTGAACTACTGAGTTTGTTATACTGTGAGTCATCTCACCCATTCTGTTCATGATGGTCATGGGGGTGGTGCTCTGAGGCCTAGCTCCTGAACAACGGATTAATCATGGATAAGATAAAAAATATAAAAGATAGATAAAATTCAAGCTTCTATGGACGATCTCATGGTGATCCAACCTACAGTGGAATTTGCGAAGAATGTACTTCATAGACTCTCGATCTTGATTGTCTGGAAGGGAGTGTCGTTTAAGCCTAGAAAAGCAGGTCATTGTCTTTGAAAGCAGGAAAGGTAGTTCGGAGATTATTTACCATCGCAGGATAGCCCATTCCGGCGGTGCTTGATTATGGAGTGTAAAGTTTGGGTAGGTGGTACAGCTTGTCTTTATTCGATCGACATCGTGGCATGGAAGTGCAAAGGATAGCAGTCTTAGGCTTGACCAGCATCTTGCAGAACTATGATTGTCATTTGAAATACTATTTAGGAGTTCGCTGCCTCTGTTGAAATGGAGTTTGTCAAGTCGGAGTTGATTCCTTTGTTCGTCAATCTGGCTAATGACGACCAAGACTCAGTGAGGCTTCTTGCTGTTGAGGCCTGTGTAAGCATTGTGGGACTTCTTCCACAGGCAGACAAGGAAGGTTTAATATTGCCAACTTTGCGGAATGCCGCACAGGATAAGTCGTGGCGAGTGCGTTATATGGTGGCGGATAAAATTGTGGAACTGCAAAATTCTGTTGGACCGGATATCAACAAGCACGATCTTGTGCCTGCTTTCGCTTCCCTCTTGAAAGATCCTGAAGCAGAGGTCAAAACTGCCGCTGCTCACAAAGTTAAAGGTAGGCAACTCTTTGCTGTCGCATAATAGATATTGTAGTGGCGTGTTAGGTAATTTACTGTAAATTCTGGCAGGTCTGTAACGTTAGTGGTTTTATAAGTTAACGTTACCTCGGTGGAGCACAACCTGGTCTCGTTTTAATTTTAAATATTGTTTTTTTGGGGTATTTTTATTGAGGAAAATAGAACAACTTAAAGGAAGGATAGCTGTGACATCTCAATGCTGTTACTAAATGGTCGAATTAACCAAAAAACGTCGATTTAAGAAATACCGGGTCTTAGGGGTATTTAGTCCAGATCGGTTCGGTCCAGGTCCAGACCAGTCCAGGTCCGTTCCGTACAGAATAGGAGTGAGGCGGAATCCCTAGCTATCGCGAGGTTTGTATAATGGTATGTGCAGTGCACGTAATTCCCTATTTTCCAAATGCCTGCAAATGGTCATCTAAGTGTTAATGTTTCTTTGTTTCCGAATAACATGGATTATAATGCTCTTCCTGTCCTCAGACTTCTCTGAGAAAATACCACTGGACATACGCGAGCAGGCAGTTATGACTAGCATTCTACCCTGTGTCAAGGACCTTGTCATTGACCCTAACATGCATGTCAAGTCAGCACTAGCCGGAGTTATTATGGGACTCGCTCCTATGCTCGGAAAAGAGAAGTACGCTTATACTTGTAGAAGTTCGCTGTTTCAGGACATGTAGTAGTATGACATGAGCGTTCTCATTGTGTGCTCACTCAATGTTCGCGAGTGCAGGCGAGTGTGTGATGTCTTGTTCTGTGCCGCTTTATCTGTTTGTAAGGTATTCCGATGAACTCCGTGTCCAGCATTTGCTTGGCGATTTTTCCTGGTGTTTGGTATATGTTCGGGTTTTGCTATGTGTTCATGGATGTAGTCAATTTACTTGCATACACACATTGTGTCTTCTTTTTCTCTATAGCACGATAGAGCACTTACTACCGCTCTTCTTAACCATGCTTAAAGATGAAGTGAGTTCAAATTTTATGTTTCTGCAAGGCGTTTGCCTTTGATCGAACTTGCGTGTTTCTTTCCATGTGGCTATCTTGGGATTCATGAATGTGAGCCAGTTTATTGGAACTGATTATCTGGTAATGACGAATCTCTTTAGTAACCGTAGTTGATTTTGTGACGTGTTTTTTTTTTTCTTGCATTAGTTTCCAGATGTGCGATTAAACATCATCTCGAATCTGGACAGTGTGAACCAAGGTAGCAAATTCCTTTAACTTATTCCTGCGGTAGGTTGGTTGGGTGGTTGTTTGGTGGGTTGGTTGGTTGGTTGGTTGGTTGGTTGGTTGGTTGGTTGGTTGGTTGGTTGGTTGGTTGGTTGGTTGGT
>QQSS02009567.1:0-19772 GCA_003687565.2 Craspedacusta sowerbii | reverse complement strand
CACACACACACACACACACACACACACACACACACACACACACACACACACACACACACACACACACACACACGCTCTCAGGGACACGCGCGCGTCACTAGGTTGGCCAATCTGAAGTCGCATGTGAGGAGAAGTCTCCCAGGTATTGTTCGCTTGTATTTATTGTTACATTTGAAAATTATCGCATAGGCAGTGTTGGACAAGAGATCATAAGGGCCGGAAGACGTCGGCTATCCAATTCTACATTGAAACCCTTATGTTTCCTAGTAACTACCTGCAGCTATGAAGCAGGCCCCCATGACCCCAACTAGATTTAAGCATTTATTATTTTTAAAGATTTCAATGCTACCAATCAGTTTTCTTTTACAGGTGGAAAGCATTTTTGACCTACCGTTTGTATATGAACGCATGTTGAGAAAAGTTTATAATTACTAAGTGCTGCTTATTTGGACGAAAAAAAGTATAGTGTCTGGCCTGAATATCATTTTTAATCCTCGTATGTTGTGCGTCAAAAGCTCAAACTTTGCTTGTGATTGTTTAGAAGCTACACAAGCTCAAGACGCTAAGTCAGCAAGCTGTGAAGCGGCTCACGAAGTTGAACGACTATGAGCATTTTTACACGGCGTACCTGAAGAAGTTACTGCGCGTGCGCGTGCCTGGCACCATCGGCCATCATGAAGTTAAAAAGGTTAGATCGCTTTCGGGAATATCTGCTTTGCTCGTCAGTTCTGGAGTCGTGCAGATATTATTTATAGGTCACTCCTTGTTGTGACGAAGCACTTTCTTTTTAACGCTTTTTAACGTTATTCTTCAGTTGTTGTCCCCTTGCCTGTGTCCTATGTCAATAGCTGTGAAAGGAAGTTGATTCTTTCTCGAGGATTTACGCTATTTTGTGTTTCTTCATGTGGAGGTGTGTGCAAGCGCGCTATTGGTTTCCTGCTTAAGTCTTGCTCAACTGGCCCCATTATGCATGCGCAATAAAAAACATCGTGCCAACATCTTAACATCTTAGCTATCTTTACTGCATGGTTTCAAGGTCGGCATGGTTTGAAAGATTTTCCTATAAGGGCGAGTTAGTCTTGTTGACAAAGGATAGAGAAATGTTGCCGTGGCGTTTTGCTTCGTGTAGTTCATACCTTAGCATTACCTCTTGCTTTGAAGTTAGGTGCAAATTGAACAGGAGTTTTGCTCGTACTTAAAACTAGGACTTGCTTCGACGCTACGTAACGTTAACTTCAATCGGTGTTCATTCGGAGATCATCGTCTTAGCTGCGCATATTGATAATTCATTTCATTATAAGCGCTAGGCACTTTTCGCACTTGCATTTGATATAATCTTCCTTGTTTCACTAACTGCGTGGTTTTGATTGATTTAGTTCTTACGCTGTGCTTTCTGTCCAGTTTCTAATAGTTAGTTTGGAGGAGTCTGGCTGGAAAGTGGAGCTGGACGAGTTCATCGCGGCCACCCCGATCGGCAATAAGAAGTTCACGAATATCATTGGTACCTTGCACGAGGGAGCAGACAGGAGGCTGGCCCTGGCTGCTCACTACGATTCGAAGCTGATCCAGCCTGAGAACGGTAAGTACTTTCTCGGTGCCACGGATTCGGCCGTGCCCTGTGCGATGCTACTCGACATGGCGAAGGTTTTGTCCGATCAGTACCAGAAGAAGAAGCAGCTCGTCGCATCCGGTCAGGTGGGTGGTGGTTTGTTTCGATCTCTGCTTAATTTGGTTTGATTAAAGTAAACGTTTGTCTTTATCCATGGCTTATTTGGGACCTGGGGCATGAACTGGTACCGAGGCTGGCTGTTTTAATTCCTTCTGCTGGTTGAATTTTTTGTTGAGGCAAATACGTGCAGAGGATGTAATGTCTGTCGGTTTTCTGTCTCTCTTTTCGCTCGCTCTCTTGCTCTCTCTCCCTCTCTCGCTCTCTCTCCCTCTCTTGCTCTCTCTCGCTTGTTCTCTCGCTCGCTCTCTTGCTCTCTCTCTCTCTCTCTCTCTTTTTCGCTCGCTCTCTTGCCCTCTCTCTTGTCTCGCTCTCTCTCTTTCGCTTGCTCTCTTGCCCTCTCTCTTTCTCTCTCGCTCTCTCTCTATCGCTCGCACTCTCCCTCTATATATATATCTCTCTCTCTCTCTTTCTCTCTCTCTCTCTGAATGGCTCTTCCAAAACCACCGAGGTAGCGAACCTTTTTACTCGAAGAAATAATTTGTGTGAAATTATTTTCATTTTGTAGGCCACGGAGTTGGACGTGTCGCCAATGATTCTGTTCTTAGATGGGGAAGAAGCATTTGTGAAATGGAGTCGGAACGATTCCATCTATGGAGCTCGTCACTTGGCGGAGATTTTCGCAGCGGCTCCCCACCATTCGCCTCGACATGCTCGAAACGCCGTTTCAGCCTTGGATGCTATTGTAAGTGCGCTAATAAAAATGGTTGGACATAGTGTTCCCTGTTTTGTGCGAAGTGCCAGGGGGTGAGTCTGGCGCTGTAACGCGTCGCGCACAATATTTGAGCGCGTCTCACTTCAGCGCTCGTGGTTTCAGCGCGTGTTAGTACGAATTAGTATGCAGGTATTCAAGACATAGCATTTATAATCACTTCTTTAAGGCTCTGCATTACTGGATGCTAGTTGTGAGGATGATTCCTTAATGTCACTTAGACTTATTTTCTTGAAAATTGCTTCCCTGTGTTCCCTGTTTTGAAAGAGGTTCCAGAGAGACGGGGTCTGGCGCTGTAATGCGTCACGCGCAATGTTTGAGCGCGCCTTGAGCTAGCTGCGACATTTAAGCTCTCGTGGTTTAAGTACGTGCACTTCTCAGTGGTTTATGAATTATTATGCAGGCATTCAGGCATAGCATTTATAATCACCTCTTCAAGGCTCTGCAATGCTGGATACTAGGTGAAAGATTGATTCCGTAATGCAACTTGGCTTAATTTTCTTGAAGCTATTTTCGCGCTTGTTAGAAATCTCTCAGCGCTAGGGGCACATTTGGCAGTATTTGACTTGCGTATTATCTAGCAAAACAAGCATACAGCACAACGCAGCATCCAGTAATGCAGAGCATTAAGAGCCTAAGAGATGATTATAATCGCTATGTCCTGAACGCCTGCATACTAATTCCTACTAACGCGTATGATCGGCCATTAGACATGGTCTGATTTGCATCCGAATTCGTTAATGTTGGCGTCGCAGCATTTTTCGTATGTTTTGCTTAGCACTTTGAGGATATGGGAGTGCTTTTTCTCCTTTTTAATGACAGGAAATCATGACTTAGAATTGACTGCCAGAAAGCAAATAAGTATCATTGTCTTTATAAAAAAAATTTTGGGTTCATTTTTTCTGCAAACGAATTTTTTGTGATGTATATCCTTAGCCATCGCCTTATTTCTGGCCTCTTCAAGCACAAGGTCGTTTTGTAGCCTTTTTCGAAGGTATCCCATCAGTCATAATTGCTCCAATAAGCATAAAATTTTCATTATTTTTTCTTTCGACAATCATCATCCAATGCTACAGATGCCTCAGACCAACAGAAACTCATCGATCTATTTCCGCCATTCTAAGTCTCCTTGTTTTGAGATATCCTTAAGATAAAGCGGCGATGCAAAATCATTCAGAGACGGCAATTGAAGCATCAATGCATGAAGGCTTGTTTACCGACGACATTCTCCTATTTTGTTATACCGTCGTTTTGCCGGAGATGTATCTTTTCTTCTGTTACCGTCTTATTTTGTGTATACATGTATATGTATATGTATGTGTGTGTTTTGTTCAGGATGCTTTTGTTCTGCTGGACCTGATCGGGAGTCGTAACCCACAGTTCCTAAACTTGCATGAAAGTACGGCAGACCTGTATGAACATTTACAAGACATCGGTAAGTAGTGCCGCCTTGGCCATGCATCTCTGCGCTATCTGAACTTTGCCTTATAACTACTTCTGTGATTGTGCAAAGGTTAGAGCATTTCTATGTGGTGTGGAAGCTGGTATGGTGGTAGACTCATCGTAGCTTTAGGCGAGCTGTAACTCGTAGCTTGGTGAGTTGAATTTATTTTGCTGCGTTGGACTTTCCCATTTGCTGCAGTTTCCATGCAGCTTGATATTTGGCTAACTATAAATATCTTCGCATGCGCACATCGGTATGTTCTCAAAAAATCTGCTTTGAATTTGCGTGAGTGTGTGTGTGTGTGTGTGTGTGTGTGTGTGTGTGTGTCTGTGTGTGTGCCTGTGTGTGTGTGTGGTTTTGGCTTGTCATTGCTTGCTCTGCCCGTGAATCTGACCAGAATTTCCACGTGCGTTTCCGTTTCCCCAGTCATCCGGCTGAATCGTACTTAATCAGACGCTAATATTCTGGAATTTTCCATGGCAAGTCCTATTGTCGCATTGCCCGGGTTATGGGTCGGACTCTATGCACGATACAATTTGATCGCTCGTCATTTCGAGGAAAAATTTCCCAGTGCTTGTTTGAGAATCTCCCGTTTCGTTTGCAGACTTCTTTTACTAGGAATGAACTTCACTGCGAGTACCCAACGATTCGGCATGGATCGACTAGCGGGCTAGGGAAGGAGACTTTCACCAGCTATAGTCCGATGTGCGCATTAACACCTTGTGGAAGTCCAATTGCATCCAATTATCCTAATTATATTTAGTAGGAAAATTATCTTTCGTTCAAGAGTTCGCTTTTTTTTTTCATAGAGTCCTTTAGTATCGCGCTGGCCTTATTTTGAATAAAGATGATATTTTCTATTAGTTAATAGGTACAAATTACGAACCGGCGCAAAGGATTTGTACGCTCTGCTCTTCTACTGGAAGAGGAGTGAGAATTTCTGATATCGACTGCAGCTCGTGGTGCATGAGCTGAAACGTATTGGCGTATCGTCGTTTGGATGTAAAACGTCTTGGCCGCACCTCTTATGTGATTCGCTAAACGTGAAACCGCTAGTGTCGAAAAAAAAAAATCTCCGTTGTCGGGTGATGCAAAAAAAAAAATTAACATTTTACATTTCGTAAGCTCGTGTGAGCCATCTCTGTTTTTTTTTTTTTTGTATTGACGTGAGTCACGTGCTTGTTGTTGTTTTCTTTTTTTGTTTGCTAGTTTTTTTCTTTTATTTTTGGTAGAGCATCGCTTAGGGCAAAGCGGAGACCTGGAGCCTCACGTGCGATATTTTCCTGGGAAGCCTCCGTACGGCCCTCTGGGTGTGGAAGATGATCACGTGCCGTTCATGGAAAAGGGTATGCCTGGAAAACCTTCCTCGAGCTAGAGCGTCGAGAATAGTTCCAGAAGTATGCGTGAGGCTGTTGTGTTGTTTTCAATACAGTTAGTCAGGCTGGATGTCATGGCCGAACGGTTTGTAAGTTTTAAGTTAGTAAGTTATAAGTAAGTAAGTTAGTAAGTAAGTAAGTTAGTAAGTTCATTCCGGACCGTGCAAGGTGCATTCTAGACTTATCTATGCCATGACTTACCGTCAATTAAAGGTGGCACTTTCCCAGTGTTTTTAATCATTCGCCTGTTCCGTAAGCTGTAAGTAAATGTTTTTGCTTTTGCGTGCGTGTGTGTGTTTGTGTATGTGTTTGCGTTTCTGTGTGTAAGTTATTTGGAATGGATGGGACGCGCTGCTCTTGGCATGACTCGGTTATCGCATTAACTTTCATTTGCATCGTAGGTGTTCCGATCCTGCACCTGATAGTTCTCCCGTTCCCCACTGTGTGGCACACGCTCGCTGATGATGAAGAGGTTCTTGATCAAGCATCGATCTTAGATCTTCTAAAAATATTTAGATTGTTTGTCCTTGAATACTTTCATCTGGAATGAAATATTTAGCGGACCTCGTAAGATATTATATTTATGTGGCTGTCCTCACATTGGCGCCCATTGACTTCTGTTAATTTATTTAGGATTTTTTTTTGTGACAATTTCGTGGCTGTTTTTATTTGTGTAGATTACTTGGACTTAAGATATGGTAAGTCAATCAATGCCAGGATTTTATTGAAACGATAAAGCAATTTTTTGTTGTGGTGCAGGTGGTTTGAGTTGGCCGAGGAGACGCTGGTGGTGTTTTGCCGTTCTTGTCTTCCCGACCGACTGTGACGCACTTTGTGCTCATACGTCGAGATATTTTTGTCGGATAAAAGATTATTTTATCCATCGGCTACGAGTCTGATTACGTTGCACATCACTGTGTGCGTAATGGCTACTAGTCTTAATTGAAATTCAGAAATTTATTTAAAGAAGTCCATATGAAGCCATAAAACTGAATATGTTTTTATCCTCGGGCGCGTGGAAGCCATCGATTTAGGTGGGTAATTTCGGCCAAGATGTTGGCAGAAACAATTGTAAAGCATGACACCAACCAAGGCAAGGACATTCTAATAGCATTATTTGGATTTTGTCGAAACCTTTGTGATTTCAATGGGATTTTTTATGAAAGTAAAGTCTACGTCAGCTGCTTGGATATTCTTTCTCCAATCCGTCGCTATACGCTCGGCCAACTGTGTCCGGATAACATTGTCGGACGTGGTCAATACGGTTTTTTACTCAGCTGTGATCATATCACTCCAACCTACTGCATTGATATGTTGCGCTCTCGTTTTTTCCTTTGCAGATATGCGTATATAAATATACTTAACTATTCACCATGGTCCCAAGATACGCTTCCTGAGTCGATCACGATGTTCTACTGCGTGATCAGCTTTTTGTAATCTGGCGATTTTTTGAGTTACTGTACGTGGAAGGACAAGCTTAAAGTCTTCAACTCATTTGTGAAGCCTTACGCTGTGCCGTGATACATGCATGCTCATTTGGTGGGTCCTTCTTGGTGTGCTTTTGTGTTTCAAATCGGGGACATCTTTTTGCTTGCGGTGACGATATTATCTCGTCAGTGATGTGTGTGCGTGTGTGTGTGTCTGTGTGTCTGTGTGCGTGTGTGTGTGTGTGTGTGTGCCTGTGTGGGTGAGTGTGTGTGTGTGTGTGTGTGTGTGTGTGTGTGTGTGTGAGTGGTTGTGTGTGTGTACGTATGGGTGGGTGTGGATGAGTGAATATTTACTTGCAAGTGTGTGCAAGCACGATACGTAGCTGTTTCAAGCAAGTAACCTAACACCTCGTAAATGCTTTCAGAACCTTATTTGTGTATGTGTGCGAGAGCTTCCATGAAGTGACAAATATAATACGCTGATAACGATTTCAAGGAGTATTTTCTTTCTCGTGACGCACAGAAGCAGTTCTTGTATATTTGTCCACTGCCCGGGCTTTGCTTGAAAATTTTGGGAATGCATGAGGTTCAGGACGCGATGTCACGCAATGCCATCGTCTTGTACACGATGTCAGCAATTGTCTGCTTGACGTCCTTGCAGCCTGCCATAGGGATGCTTGTCCATTTTGTGATGACGGGTGTTTTTGAATTCTCTGTGCTGTTTTGGGTAATGTCTTCATATAGCTTGGATACTCGGTGTGTATCTACCAGTGTAGGCCGTTGCCTACAAATCAATATTGTAAAGTAGGCTTTGTCGGCCGTTATGTTTTTTACGTAGCAGGACAAGAAATGAAATCTTCCTCTTCCCTGCACCACTTCCGTTGCGTATCCTGTGAGACTGGGGTGCTTGCTCCGCTGGGAGGAAGTCTGATTTAGTACTCTGATTTAAGAAGTACTCTGATTTATTAAGTAAGAAACAGTTATGTATACGCAAAAATGATTCATGCTTTGAAAATCCTTTTTTACTTACGAAAAGATTTCTCAAGTCGATACACGCAGTTCTTACATATGAGTGTGCGCAAGCTATCCCATGCGATTTTCCATGGCCTGAGCTTGGTAGCTGACTTTATCTAAACTAGTCAGAGTTCTGTAAATCGGTCAACGTAGCACATTCGGTCTTGGCCGTAGACGAATGTAGGCATATCGGAAAGACTTATGATGAATTTTGTGATGACTCTTTATTTTTGTTGCAGACGGGTAGGCTTAATCATGAACCCATCTCACAATGTATGATTGATGTAAAAAAAAAAGACGCATCTCCGGACAACAGGGAGGGCTCTTTTTAATTACGGTCTGGCACTGTAGAGATTCCAGTAAGTTTCCTGGAAATCAAGTCCCAAAGCGGTGACGATGAGATGAAGGAAGCATGGACAGCGGCACGCAGAAAGTGTTGTAGCCCTGTGGCACAGAATTTTGGTAGGTCGCTTTGTTGCAGGGTTTCTCAATCTTTTCTCCCTGTGGCTCAACTTTTCCAGCGTACAGCAGCCCGCGACCTAATCGCGTTTACTAGCATTCTTCTAATTCATTATGTGGTAAGCTACACATCAAGATTACCGTGGAACCTGCTTGTCACTGCGGAAACTCGCTGTTTACAGGATATACTGCATAAAAATCACCGAATAAAAAAGATAATTCAAGAGATTTATAAACTCAAGTCGTGAATTATAATCCGATTACCACTCACAGCAAAGAAAATCGCAAAACTAAGAGTAAATAATAATTGCACATAAAAGTTATGATCAAATAAATTAAAAACAGTGCAAAACGCCTGGCAAAACATCTAGAATTTACAGCGCTTTTCCTAATAAAAAGTTATTAGATTTTACACAACCTATCGAACGCAAATGACTTGAAGAACAACGCGCAAACATAAGTCATAGTGGTAACTTAAGGTCTGAACAGCATGATGATTCAGAAATGAAGCGATGAAAGTGCAAATAATGATAATAATGATGATGATAATAACAATAATAATAATAGTGATAATAATAATAATAACAGAATCTTTGCGGGGCGCGGCCCTTGCAGCCCAAAGGCGAAGTCCTAAAAATATATTGTGGCCCAACATCGCTTGCTCGCGGCCCTTTGCCCTATGGTTGAGAAGCCCTAGCTTGTTGTGATATGGAATTAAGATCGCAACGCTTTACGGTATGCATTATATTTGTTTTTTATGTTTGCGTCGCTGCCTCCACGTGTTGCGTCGTGCAACAGCAACAACAAGATTAATTTTTCTCCAGAAATGCAAGTCGCAAAGAAATCGGAAAATACAAAAGAAAAGTTAACGCGACATTAAAATAGTAAGTTAAATGCATTTACAGAAGACGGAGACATCCTCTATAGCCTCAGAGCTTACTGCATTGACAAAATCTGAGTTCGCGTTCATATTTTTACACACACACACACACACTCACACACATACATACACACACGGACACACAAACACACACACACACACACACACACACACACACACACACACACACACACACACACACACACACAATGAGAGTACTTTCTCACTAAGAGCACAGCTTTTTAGCGTTTCGTCTATCAAGGTAGCGACTCACACTAATGCAAATGTTATCATCATCCCGAATAAGTGAGCCATTTCGACTTGGTTATCATGCTTTCAATATAATCATAGTTGAGATGAATAAATCAAGACAGCTTCATTGAGGAAAGCATGATGAATCTTTCCAAGTTTAGCACGAAGTTAGATCAACTCAATGCGGAGTGGATACGAACGAGACGGTCATGTACAAGATCCCAAAGCATTTGCAAGGGGTATTTCAAAAGGGATAGCACGATAGGCAAAGAATAAAACGAACAATTTTCGTGACGTTTCAGTCCTTTCTTGGACCATCTTCAGACTAAACGAACAAACTCTGGCGACATGTGCTCTGCTTGTTTTTGTTTTTCGGTTTTTTGTATTCTTGCTCGTTTAGTCTGAAGATGGTCAAAGAAAGGATCGAAACGTCACATACATTATTAGCTTTATTCTTTGCCTTATTTCTTACGATAGAACGATAATTCTGTCTTAATATTCTGAATTCTGCCAAAAGGTCGAAGTAGTGCAAAGTTCAAAACAACTTTAAGAATAAAGACAACTTTTTTCAATTTCCAAGGACATGCTTCGGTAATCGATTACCATTCTCAACTAGCATAAACTGAATCACTGCACACTTTTTATAAAAAGAAGGCGTAAACTCACCAATCGTTCCAATATTGAACGATCTAAAAAACGTTTAAGAAGCGTTAAAAAACGCCTCCTATACAAAATAATTGCGCGAGACATTCCATCACAAAGTTAATCATTAAATCAATCAGCTGCATTTGTACATTCATCTCAACAACCAAAAAGATGACCTGCCAGTGGAGGTAACACATTCTTCTAAATTAAATTAATCCGCATTGATTTTACAAGGGATTCTTCCCGCGTACAGCCAATAACCCTTTAAATTTCCTTTCTAAACGTTGATTTTGAATGAATGAAAACGTTGATTTTGAATTAGAGACTTTTATGTTGATGTTATGTAGAGGGTTGTACAGTACAGCACCTTTAAATTTTATATTACTACTGTAATAGTCTTTCTTATGGGTACTGTGAGCTTTGCCAATTCGCTTGTTATCGTCTTCACTTTGGAAGAGTAAAAATTGAAAAACTTGTCAACGGACCTTGGAAGCCTCCTCCAATGCCAGTCACGCATGAAAAGACCCCATTTAATGTGATTGCGTCTTGCAGTTTCATAATCTCCAGTTGAGCGAACAAGTTTGGTTTAGGAGCAGTTTAATCAGAAAATTTTATTATTCCCATAGCTTGTCGTTGTAGCATCTAAAACTTACTTAGGCTATTTTTGCTGGACAGACCCCAAGTAAGGCAAAGACAATCTTCTGTAAGGTGGTTGTGAAACAGCCTGTAATATAATGGTTTCATTCTTATACCATCAACACAGTGACGCACGTTAGAAAGAAGTCCAATGGCCCTCGTAATTTATTTTTAGAGAGTTGTGAAATTTCCAAGAGAGTCTCGAATCCTGTACATCAACGAAATGCTTCACTGTTGAGGATATATACATTTTCCTGTTTGTGATCTTGAGGGTAAGTCCTGCGACTGCCTATCTTTCGATGCGGACTTGCTGAAAGAATTGCAAACCTTCGCTAAATAAAAATTTGCGTTCGCATGCAAGGATCAGTCACTTGCAGGGTAGGATAGGATTGGTTCCCGATTTTTGTGCCTTATCTTGAATGGGATCGCAAATGAATGCCCTGATTTTTGAAGCAACTGAGAGAAATTCCCTTGAAAGATTGTAACCAACAACAGCTAATCGAAATGTGGATGATGATGGTTCGCCGAAACTAAGTTCGCTTTCTTTGCAAAATCTTTTCTATTCAGAAAAGCGACGTCAGCTTTACAGAAAGGTGCTCAAGCATTTCAAGGTCAATAAAACTCAGCTACGCAATCAAAGGGTTTCCTTTTTGGAGAGTAATTATTAGAAATTCCTAGACCCTTGAATTAACCAGCACTAAATATGACGATAAAAAATGCATGAATTATTTCTTGGAAACTATTCATTTGTTTTTCTGATGTACTTGCATGGTTTTGAGCGGCTTTAGCAATAGTATATTGTGAGTTGAGAATATTAATGCTCTTTAAATGTTTTTGACTGTATTACATACTATAATGCATATTGCCGACGGATTTACCAATAAGATGAATTACATAGACTGAATCGATTTCTATGGCTTTTTTTTTTGCGTATAAACGGTTGAACAAGAAACTACAATGTGAATTGTTATTTTTAGTTTTTTCTGGCTTGCCACTTAAAGACAAATTGTTGTAAGGCCATTTCAAGAAAAGTACCTACTTAATCCTAATTTCAGTCTATGATAAATTATAATTTATTTCATAAACTAAGCACAATTCAAGTGATTCATTAACGTGTGCTCAGACTCCACGCAATAATGAACATTAAGAGAGATATTTGGACAAACATGCTAGCAGCGATACTTTTAAAGTGTGTAGCTGATCTTGTAAGCGATTGAAAGTGGTTTTTCACGTTTTCGCACTTGCCTTGTTACAAGCCCATAAAATACAAAAATCAAGGTATATAGCCCAGTATATACATCAAGTACATAAATCAAGTATACGAATTATTGAAAGAAATACAAGATGAGAAGAGTGGACATTAGCATTAATTAACTTAATTTTTTTAAGGCATTCTGTCTTATTTCGGGAATTTTAAGCGCTCTGCGTGTCTTACATGGCGCCTTGGATGAGCCCCTTGGTGTCTTGACCACGGTTGCTTATGCGCTCGCCCACAACGTTCTTATTACCTGCCGGAGATGTGTTGCAGTGTCCGCTACTTGTGCTTGATGAAGCTTACCACGTAAGGGTCGTATGGGTCAAGTTAGTGATGTTTTGCACAATACAGAGGCGGAGTCGCATTGCTACGGCAGCCGGTAGCTGTCAATCTGCCGTCCTAAGGGAGCATGTACACAGCGAGTTGTAACTATGTGTCTGATTGATGGAAGGAGCGAGGTCTCTTTGTTTTGGATTTAATTATTAACATGCAAGTTAAAGACCATGAATTAATGACGTTTTGACACGTTGTAATCCCTTTATTTTGTTCGATTTGCCGTTGCGTTGCTGCCAGTATCTAGATGCCAGTATGCAGACATTTGGCATTAAAAGTTATGCATGTTATCCCAAAATCAACTTATCTGTCAATCCTATGTTAGCAGGTTTTTAATCTTTTTGCCTTTAATAGTTTGAAACAGTTGGAGAAGTTTCAATATCCGAAGATCTCTAATGATGAACAGATAGCCAATATCAGCGCTAGCTATGTCACTTTGCTAGCTCATGGAGTAGCACATTTACTTTCGGCATTAAGGTGATTACTGCGCTATGAAAATTCTCGAGCTTTGGATTTGCAGTTTGCGCTACCATTTCCCTGCTGGAGAAGAGTCAGAAGAGTCAGGAATCTTCATGGATGCGCAGTCTATCGATCTTCGGTGACAGCAAGTGAGGCCAGTCGTCGCCTTTTACCAGGAGAAACTCTTCGTGAAGACCTTCCCAACGGACGACGAAGTCGTACTGCGCTGGTTTGGCCTTCTTAGGAGATTCGCCAAACAGGGCAGCTACAAAAATTTGTCACATACCCAGCATTGCCCACCGACCGCAGCGTTGAGGCTCTCCTAGTTGCTTCGCGCCAGTTTGTCTCCTTCAACACCATCCCATGAAGTTTTGCCTCCATTTCTTCGCGACCATCGTGAAAATTAAATTCAAAAACTATGCGCATTGGAAGAAAATTCATTACTTTACATATGACTTTGTGATATTGCTCATTGTTGTGGTTAATCGTCATTAGTTGGATCGTCTGTGTCATCTCAGTGTGTTATGCTAACTCGGTATTTCTTGAACGCACATCAGATAGATTGCCATGCATTGTCGACTACTCCAATCTTCTAGAACCCCACGTCTAAATGTCTGATAGCGACTACTGCTAAATCGTTTCAGATTTCATCCTAAAACGTTTGAGAAGACAGTCACCGGAAAACAGACAGCTGTGGGCGGGTTTCATTGACCTGCAAGATATTCTCAAATCAGTATAATTGAAAAGGGGGGAGGGGGCTTCATTCTAGTAAACCCGGTTGAGCTGATGTCGATGGGTTTTAAAAGCGCGCGCCAGGGCATCTGCAGTGGCCCAATATCGAGCTTCGGGGCGGGTTGAGCATTTGTAGGGTCTTGCCATCTCTGACTTCCCACTTTATGCTACTACTCTTCTTAATTCCCTGCCAGCTGAATGTACGTTTATTTCTTAATTCGGCGATTGCTCATCTGCTCATCTGCTCATCTGCGGTTTAAACGAATAAGGTCTTGTCTTTCATCTGAATTCTTTCACCTACTTGCAACCACGCATGCGCCCTTCATGCATACCTGACTTGTTTCCCTGTGTCGACCTGTGCATAGCGTCCCTGAGTCTAGGTAGCCTGGTGTCCATTAGGTCCCTTTTTTTTTTCGGGAAACCAGGTGTAACCCGAATTTTATAATCCTCACCTGACATTCCCTGTAGGGTATTCCATACAGGTGGCGGTATTCCGATCCATCCTGCACTGCAGGGCATTCAACCTGGTGATACAGGTCAACCTGCTCAACTGCAAAACTCAAATGAGTTTTTCTCGAATGGAAAATATCTTTGCATCAGTATTCTAATACTTCGACCACTCGTAACAGTGAGTCTATTTTCACGGAATAGGTAAAACCCTTTCGTCTTAACTGAGCAGAAACAGACCAGCGACGAATACAATATGAGGTTTGCTCAAGCTATTTTGGTGGAAGTCTTAGCTATCTAGTAAAGGCTTAGCGGAAATCTTAACTATCTGCAAAAGATCCCTTTGCGCATGCGTTACCGTTAGGCGTTGTCACTCTATCACACTGGAAGAAACACTTGTCACTGGACGCACGACCATCAATAAATACTTGCACCAGGTAACAACAATATCTTAATATGTATCTTGATAGACTAGAGCAAGTATATCTTGGTTAGTATACAAACAATATTTACAAGAGTTTGCTACTCAATAAATAAAACCAATGACGTTGGGAGTAACTTCGGACGTGATAACGGATGCCAAAATACGAACAAGATGAGCGTGTAAACAAAAACGTGAGCCAAAAGAGCCGGTCGACGAGAACCTGGTTCTATTGACGTTATAGGTAGAATTAAAGGGGGGAATGCTCTGAAAGAACGTACGTCAATGCTGGGAAATATTCAAAAAAATTCTTCAGCTTTGATTTGTGTTGAAACGAAACACCTCAAACTTGGTCAAGTATCCCCGCTCTCTAAGAAACACGTTTTGGAATGATGCTGGTAACCACAAGCAACAGAGACAGCGAATGACTTGGTGGTTAGACATCACTGAAATACTCACGTCATACATCAAATATGTACAAAATATCACACACACTCTCCCTTAATCTTTATCCGTCCTGATCCCTGATCCTCCTTACAATCAAAGTCTCCCAAAACACTGCATTTGCATATGCGTATTTGCACGATAGTTACTTGGCCTTTTTCGAGCTTTACAACTGTCCATTCTCCATTTTTAATTGGAACTGCCGCTGAAGGTCGGTTGTGAACCCATCTCTGCCGTATGGAAAGTTAATGCCTGGCGAAGAGGTCATCATCGGTGGGAGAGGTGTGCCGAATTTTAAGCAGTCTAGATATCCTTTGGTCAAGTGCATACCCATGTCCGGGGTCCTACCCATACAGAACCCCATGTCCGGTGCTTTCCCGAGACTTAAACCGATGTCCGTCGGCTTTAACATCGTATCGGGCGAGGAACCGTCGGGAGACGACTTTTCACCGTCGGAACTTTTGTTATTGTTCGAGCTTCCGTTCGAGAAGAAATTCGCTTCTGGATTAGCGAATCCGTCGATAAACCCGGTTGGAGGAAAAAAGTTCGCGTGGCCGAAATTGTACGGGTGGTAGTTATGCAAGTGCGGTAAGTTGTCGAACGGTCGAAGTCCCGGCCAGTTCGGGAACATCTGTGAGCACATTCCACCGGTAATGTCTGGTGGGTAGAGAGGTGGTGCAGGGTTGGTCTGGCAGCTTGGACTCATGTCGTAAGCTCGCATATCCGATTTCCTAGGAAGAATTGATTTGGAGCTCGTCTTTCTCTGTTTCTGGAAATCGCCACGTTTGAACCTCTGCAGGTAGACTGGATGGACGCTCCAGTAGCAGCACTTGCCGTTGTCCATGCGCGGGATTTTAATGAACCACTCGTTCAGGGAGAGAGTATGGCGAACGCTGTTTTTCCACGACTTTCCACGGCTTTTCAGCACAGGATACCTGGCACTGAGGAAATTGTATATCTCTTGTAATGTGGCCATGTTGTTCTCGCTTTGAAATATAGCTCGTGCAATCATCTCCGTATAAGAGGCGACCTTCTCTTGCGACTTTCGACGCGCACTTGCTTTATTGGACACACTCCCTGGTTGCTCAGACACTTCCGTCTCCTCCACTTCGTCCTCCTCTTCGACATCATCATCGTCATCATCATCGTCCTCTTCATCGTCATAAGCCTCTGCCTTAACGTCAACTTGATCGTCTTCGTCACTCCTTGGTGAGATCAACACGTCTATGGAATGCTTCCCTCCGCGCTTGGACTCGCCTTTATCCTCCATGCCTCTCTCGATAGAGTAAAACGCCACAGTAGCACGATGGCTACCTTCAGCAGGAATTGTAAGGGTCTGACTTGAAAGCAGCTATACTCTTCGACGACTAGATGTATTTAATTCCGTGTAATGACCCCGCCGATCTGATATTTACTAGATCTTTTCTCTTGCACAAATGATCACTGTGTCAACCATTAGGGGCGTAACAACCGCAAACGCCAATTCTTCTAAGGCAACACAACACATCCGTTCAGCACGGAGCCATTAGAGAACTTGGATAAACTAAGTGGCATTTCGTTGCCACATGTGGCCGCCATGTTAATACGTCGTACCTCTCGGTCTTGACAGGTGTCGGACGGGGGTAACGTGTAAGCGAGTAGGCCTCTAGCATGCAGCTGTGGTGTTTGAGTCTACTTCGTGATTGGAGCGAGGCACTTCGTCCGAGCAACGGTTTAATATTAGACAGACTGTTCAATAAGATAAAACATAAATCCAAGTTATATATGTATAAAAATATACATATATAATATAAATAGCAAACAAACCACGGCAGATCGTAATGAGGCGACGACCTTTAAGTGAGTGAAGTTGACCTCTTCAGATAATGTCAAACATTCCTCGCCTTCCGTTCGTAAATTCAAGCTTGCCTTGACCATGTCAAGAGCATAATTCTTATTCTCATGACGTGTATTCTCTTGTCTGATATTTTTTTTTCTATAAATTGGAAAGAGGTTCTGACCATTCGAGCATGCGCAAATGCATTCCTTCATAGACATAGATAATCTTGCACTGTTGGTAATGTCTTTAATTAATATATCGCACATCTTTTCCACGCACTCGTAAGAGGTAGATCCTTCTACTTCTACCATTACCACGCTTGCTGCAGAAGTTGTTTATTTTAAGTGTTTGAGTTTTATTCTGACATGAAGGTCGTGAGGACTCCTGCAACTGCACCGAGTGCACGCATCGCAAAACCTATTCTAAATCGTAATCCGTCTTAAGCTATCAGCGCTAGGAGGCTAGGTGTTAGTTCGGCTTCCATTTATCTGTTAGTGACCACCATTGCATTTTCCCGTAATCAAGCCCAAATTTGAAATAAAGTTACCTTCAAGAAAATCAGTCCCAACTTTCTTGAAGCCATTTCTCCAAAGTGCCCCCTCCTACGGAGTGATTCTAATAGCGCTTCTGTTTCAAGCAGTCAAAGCTTCAAATCTAGATACTGCATTCTAGTTAAAAATAAGAAGATATTTTCCCTTGTGGTAATGGCTATGTGGTATGGGCAGGGCTCAGTGTCTAAGAATTCAACCGTTGAATCAAATTTTCCCCCGCATCGCAAAGAAATGCAAATTTGAAGGTGCACCAATTGTCATCTCTTGCAGTTGAAGTAAAAAAGGAGAGCTTCTAGAAGAAGCATTGTTTGTAAGTATTGGGAATGACGAAATTTCCCATAACATTCTTCTGCATTTGCCGTTTTATGTGCGATCAAGGTTATTTCAACTCCACCCCCCGTCTCACGAGCGGTGATCGTCGTGCACGCATGAGTGGCGAAATAGTGATTTCGGTACGAGCAAGAACAGCAAGTGAGCAATTGATTCCTGCACACTGGCAGGTGACCTCACTCGACTGTGCCTTGATCGGAAACAAGATATACCCGCCAAGTTCAGCCCACCTGCTTGCTCTGGCTTTCCAACAAATCGCTTCGCTCTCAAGAGAGCGATTACAACAAAATATTCTAGTAATATGTGCGCTATGCTCTCGAAAAACCCTTATATCTTCCTGTGGACTGTAGGCGACTGCTATGGGGTGCTGCAGCGTAGTGGATTCAAGCAGCGTCCCTCGCTCCAAGAAGGTGCGTAACGCAGATGGGAGCGAACATCCCGCGGGCGACCATTTACTACATCTTCGGCGTCGCGCACAGGTCTGTTCTTGGCTTCCCCCGCACAAACTTTCATTATTAACCCATTTTCTCGCGAGCCGTTTGCGCCACGCTCGAAAGTCGGGGACATTGTGGCCGATCGGACGATCTCAATACAATCAAATTCAAGTGGATCGATCGCCTTTAATCACCCAACGCGGAAATGAGAGTAAGGGCACATGGCCTGCATCTGAAACGCGTCTCCGACGAATCACGCGCGTATAGAATCTAGCTTAGAAGTCGGCACACGTTCAGAAAAGCCATCAGGCTGTCATAAGCAGAACTAGAGGCTACACGAAGTGCGTCATCTGCGTCAGATGAGAGGAGGCGGTGCTCATGGGGCGTAGGATGACAGACAGATTCACTCACATATAAGAACTCGAACGTGTCCCGTACTAATACTTCCATTTTCTATTCTCTCACTCAAGCAAAGACCAGACGTCAATGTGAGATCGCTTCAGAATGCATACCCGCGTTGCAGTGACTTTCAATAAGTCTTTTAACTCAGTGAAGGGCGGAATGAAAGTCTGCAACGGTCTCTAAAGTTAACGAAGGTTCGACCTTTTGAGTCCCACAATGCGGTTTTGTAAGCGGCTACCTGCCATTACCTGCATACTGGCTGGTACAGAAGCACTAGCATTTGTCTCAACTGCGGGCATCAAACAGACCTGGCCGAAGTTGGTTGACGATTCACTCTTCGTAACTAGCGCTTTGCGTATGTTCCCGGTCTGATGCGTATTTGACCTTCAGAAGCCCTTAAATACAATATTTGAAGCAAGGAATCTAGTTACTACGCACTAGTGAGGACCTTTTGGAAAGATTTCGACGATATTGCAACCAGCTGCCTGGACCAGCATTCTGGAACAAACGCTCGCAGAAACCCGTCTGCCATGAAAACCCCTGCCTCAAATATTCCTGCAAAGTCACTGGGAAAAAGCAAGTACGCATGCGCAAGCAATCCACATTAACACGCTCGCGCACCATTCATGCTCACATAAACGCAGCTAAACTCGTCACAAACGGACACAGGCCACTCCAAGCTCAGACTGGTGAAGCCTTCTCACGACAGGGCAAGTTTTGCCTTCACAACAAACATCGCGATATGAATAACAGGGACATTTCAAAATGACTGCTATGTTTTATTTGATGCGCTTCCCTACTTATGGCAAGCAGATCTCGAAACATGCAAAGCAAAGAGCCAACTTCGAGCTCTCAGAGGATGCGACGAGACAAGAGAGGTGTGCAAACACAAAAGTTCACCATTGCGACCAACTTTCTACAGACAGACGCATCCAAGGTGAAAAAACAGGTCAACTCAGTAGATTTTCGACCAGGGTAGGACTCTTGATGCTCCTACACGCATAAGTAAGCAGGCACCCAAAAATCCAAAAGTCTAGAAGAAGTGCTCGGATCTACAGCCGCGTACACGATAAATCGCTCTTTGCTAATACAAGATCATAAAATAACTCCTGAAAAGAAAGACATGTTTAAGGCACAGCGACTTTTCTCAAAGAGCGCTTTTCTCATTTACAAAATAAAACCGAACCAAGCTACCAAGATAAGAACCTTTTGTATAAAATTTATCTGCTTTATATAAAAATAAACTCTAAGTTTCCTTAAATAGCGCAAAGCATTTTAAGAAAAATTCCCGAACCAAAATTTCCCATACAACATTTTTGCGAAACCATTTGATAAATTTACACTTAAAAATCATTATCGAATCAGTCCCAACCAGCTGAATATGAAATAGCAATTTGTAGACTAGAATACCTTCCTTGCAAAAGGGATGCATCTTATAAACCCGTGAAGTAAATCAGCCTTTCGGCGGAAACCTACCTACCTACCTACCTACCTACTTACCTACCTACCTACCTACCTACCTACCTACATACCTACCTACCTACCTACCTACCTACCTACCTACCTACCTACCT